>CM045574.1:9619610-9755593 GCA_024721215.1 Cheumatopsyche charites
TCAATGCAGAATCCTTGACGATGAGCCAGTCGTTGACCGTGCTCTGATAAATCGAACTAAATCGGAAACAAAGCTGAATCTAAACATTTTATACCATTTTTTTTATTTTTTGGACCAAATCCAACTATAAGCGCATTTGGATCAGAGATGGTAACCGTACCATCATCATCGTCTCGTTCCGGACAAGACGAGTATGACACACAAACGAGTAACGCACATCTTCCAAGCTTCCCACGAAGCTCACCTTCTTTTTCGTACGAAAGAAAACGGAATTCTTTTCCAGTAATGGCCGTTATCGACTAACCTACTTAATTACCTGTTTTTTTTTTCAATTATTAATTCCGAGACATCGCACAATTCGCCTCATGCACATATCTCATACATTGCGCGCATGTAACTTAAGGTTATTATCCTTCGGATGTGGAATGTGATCGTCTCGCGATTTTTTTCTTCGAGCAGAAGTTCAACAATCCGATTGCAATCGGTAAGAGGATTTATGACCTTTCGTTTTGTTTCGTTCCTGTTAATTTTATTTTTCATTCTTATCGAACGTATTCGCAGAATACATAACTTGAAAATTGCTAATAACTCAACAGTGTTGTTATTTATATATATATTTTTTGGCAACTGAAGATAATAAAATCACCAGCTCAGAATTAACTTCTTGTTAAATATAACTAATGTCGAAGATTCTTATTCATTCAATTGAAAATATATTTAAGTTATTATCAATAGAGTAAAATTTACGTGAGTCTATATGTAAATATCAAAAAGATATTAAAAATCAAATATCTACAATAAATAATCGAAATACCTACGCTACTAAATGAACAGATTCAAGATATAATATCTAAGATTGAAAAGACAAAATCAAAATTATTTTATCTCAACAAAATGATTATTTTCGACCCATTTAATAAATCTTCAATCTTATCTCACAAAGAATTGTTATCTTTGAGAAAGTTTACATTGTATCTAAGCACCGTATTCCCAAAAATATTGTTCGAAAATATTCAAGCACAGTTTCAATTAGATAATGGAGCCAATTTTCCAATCAAGAACGCGAATGAGCCAATTCCTGTTCGACGAAATCAATTGACACTGCAATTTCACTGCATATTCTCTCATTTTGTAAATGTGTATCGTTCAATTTAATTTTCACGTAAGTTTATTTCAGACTACTTATTTTTCATTTGATTCACGAAAAAAAAACAACTGAAACTTTCTATAGCACTCAAATTGAACAAATAAATTACTAAATTACATTATTCATGCGAATTTTCCAAATTTTCAAATGAGTGAGTACAATTTATTTGACCGACCGATGAATTCGTTTTTTTTTTCAATGTCACTTTATAATTTGTTCATTTCCTAACTAACAAAAGTTAGTTCGCGATGTGAATTCTGAAACGATAATAATTTGACGATTCTAAGCGATTTACATAGGACAAGCTTCAATAGAATTTTGATGAGGTTATTAAACGCTTTTTGTGGCTTTCTTCACTTTCTACTTGCGCAACGCTTGCAACATAGTTAATCTCTAATTTCGCTTAATCGCTGCAATAACAGGAATAGTAGAATATAAAGAAAAATATTCTGACGTGTATGCACAAAATATTTTTCATACGATTGCGTGTGCTGGAACGTTTGTGAACTACACAATGTCGATTATTTTCATTGTTACTTATTGCGATTGTCTAGTTCAAGGCTTCTATTTCGTGTGCAATTTTATCTGAAGTAATATACATAGGTACAATAAAAACGAATTTCGTTTTAAATCAACAGTCTGAAACTAGGAGAAGCTATTTTCTAATGGTCGGTTATAAATAAATAGATCGAAGACTAAGTTTAACATCGCGAGGAATTCTCGTAAAATCAAATAATTTTGAGTTTCTCTAAGATAAATTGAGTAAATACTTATATGATTCTAGTAATTTAATTCTTCGTCTCAATGTATTCATTTTAAAATCAACCGGGCATTGAATCAATTTGTATTAAATATATAGTTGTAGAGAACGAGATAGCGTAAACAAAAATTATTTCGCATCGATGAATATCTAGGAAACTTTCCTATAATAGGAACAACAATGAAAGTATACACAATTCGTTCAATAGAGATTTAACACAGTTTTTTTTCAATGATCACGTAATATTATAAATGTACAATAATCAAAACTGAAACCTAATTATTTACGTATTCGAACTCCAACGAACTAGAAAGTTAACGAATTATGAAATACTCAAAATAAAAACACTAGTCATCGTTAATCTTATTTAAACAAAACATAAGTTTTCTTTTCAACTTTCGAGTGTTTATATATGTACTTGCGATTAATTATTTACAAAGATAACAAATGAAACACATACATATTATATGTAGGTAATACACTCGTCATTCGTTGTCAAAATCAAACAAATAGCGTAACGACTAAAGGGCACACCAAATTGAAAAAAAAATACAAATAAATAAGAAACACCAATTAAAAATCAATAACCGATAACACAACTCGGATAAGTCTCGAAACTCATCAATCACCGAGAAAACGTGAAAAATTCATAACATAACAAAATCGAAACGGAAAAATGAAAATCATCGACACGCACGTACTGAGGAAAGTTTTTCTGCGGGAATCGACTTTTTTCTCGATTTGACTAACCTAGAAAATTCACTTTCCCGGCTCCGGAAACGAACGTCGACTTTGGCGCCAGTTGCTAGAGTTTAAAATAAACGATATCAAATCTGCACAGTGTCGGCGAATTTGTTATTTCACACGACGATTATAAGACACATAGCGTTCGAGAAGATCGTGCGAACAGTGAAAGCCGACCGAGATTTGTAGAGACGACCGACTCAATTCGAGATAGAGTACTGAATGAAACATCGAATTCGATTCTGCAATCTACCGTTTAGATGTTACGTTCGAATGAAAAACGAATTGGTGTTCGGTGAATTTTTGAAAATTTGAATTTGTTTGTTTTTGAAAAAAACTGAATAATAATTTCTGAATACGTTAATGGGTGCGTATTCTGTGATAATTAAACGAATGTATGGATGTTAATAAAATCTGTAGTTATATTTGAATCTATCAATCTACATTTTATAACCGATGAAATCAAATAAAAATCTGTATGCTTTTAAGCAAATTTTTTTAAAAAAATAACCTGTATCTCTAAATTCTAAGCGAATTCATTTTTTTTCATATTGAACATGAGATCTAATATGCCAAGAAACTTTTTTATCAATCGATTATTTTGTAAAATTATACTAATTTTAGATACTTACATAGAAATATAATTAATACTTTTAATTAAAACTCTGATATACATATGTATTTTATACTGGGGAAGATAAAAAGACTTGGCCCGTCTTAGTAACAATCTCTTCTTTTGTTTTTTGCGTCTATATCCCTTTTATAATATTAAAAAATATATATATCGAAGTATAACTGCTTACCAAATTTAAATCAGAATGTAATGATATTTTATTTTTAAAATCAATTTTCTAAAAGGAAGTTAGAAGTAAAAATAAAAATAGAATTGTAATAATTGAAACAAAAACAAATGATGGTCATATTAAATGGTGCTATGAGTATGCGCGCAATTCGAAATTTTATTGTATGTCAAATGTCGGCTGTCAGACTGTCAAACGAAAGATCTATTTTGACATTCGATATATTTATTATATAAATAATTATAAATATAGGCTGTTAGGAATTAACAGCTTCCATTATAATCCCAAATTTGTTGATTAAAACCCGTTAAATATAATTCATTATAAATATAAATTCACTGAGTGCTGTTTTCATAATATGCGTTTGAATACAATTGCGTCGATAACGAAGTAAAGCGACGATCATTTAGCGTCAGTGGTCACAAATATACAAAATTATCACTGTTATATATAAAATAAAATGGGACAAAAATCCAGCTCTTGCTCCAGTCCAATGACTGAAGAATTTTTATCCTTTCCAGTAGAATTAGTTCAAGACGATTTGTTAAGACATGCTAGAGTTTTCACTGAAATTGCTGCTCTATCTTACGATCGTTTCGTTGAGCAACTTGGTGAACTAAATCAATTGTAAATAAAACGCATATTATTATAGTAGAACCTCAATTATCCATAAGCAATGAAATGCATGACATTCTCATTAATCCTATTTATTCTGAGAGTTAGATGTTGCAATAAAATAATTTTAGAGTCAACAAAAATAACAGTAGATAAGATAGTGTTTTTTACATTAACAATAATGTTGTCAATATGTTACTTAATGATCAAATTCACTGGATTATTAATATAAGTCTGTTAATACAGAAGCAAAATATTGACTAAATTATTTATCCTGTAGGGAACATATTCCCCATAGGGCTGATATTTCAATCCTCAGTAAGTAGTTCAATGGTCAGGTATGCTTTTTTTCTTCATAACCAGCAATTAAAGCGTTAATTTATTATCAAAATACCAGTAAAGTATTTGTATTTAAGCAGCTCAAAAAAAAAAAACAGCTGGCTCTAAGCCAAAATCAATAGTTGACGTAAAAGTAATAATACAGATAATCGAGGACCTACTATATTACATGTAGAATTTTTGTATATTTGAAAATTTATTAGAAGCTATACACCACATTATTTTTTCAGGGCCACAAAATGCTTAGATTCAAATGGTAAACAGTTAGTCTTCGCTGTGAAAAAAGGAACTGATTCAACGATTTTATGGAAAGGAACAGTCCGAATCGGATGTGTTAAAATTGACCCAGCAACATCTTCTGTAGAAACTTATCGTTTAATAAATTTAGCAGAGTTTTTGCAAGTGTTTAAAACCCTTCAAGGGCATGTGGATTGCATGGAAGCTAATGAAAAGAAACTAAGCCAAAATAGTCCAAGCACATCTAATGAAACAAATACAATGCCATCGCTTACAGCTTCCATGATATTCAATCAAGTTGATAATATAGATAAATGTAAAAATTTCGATAAAATTACTGAATGTTGTATCTGTTTAGAACGTAAACCAGAAGTCAGTTTACCATGCGCTCATTCTTATTGCCTTCCTTGTATAGAGCAATGGTGAGTTTGACGTTAAATTTAATATTTTTTACTTCAAGTTTAATATAATATTTCACTTGAATAATATCAATTTTGAAATAGGAAATTGAATTTGAAGTGAAAAATCTGTATCAAAATGATTTTTTTTTTTCATTTTCTTAGGAATGTCAACAATAAAACATGTCCTATTTGTCGAGAAAGATTAGAAACTACTAATGATACATGGATAATTTCTGATGCACCTGACACAGATGAAATTGTTGCTGAAATTTGCTCTAATCTTGATGAATTGTCTCAATTGTCGCCAAAACATCAAACTAATTAATTTTAATTATTAATGTGTCTATATACATATATACGATATTTATTATTATAATTATAATTCTATAAATTCCATTATTCCATCTTTATTACCATAAGTACAAATTGATCAATAAAACAACAAATTATTATGTATTATACTTATTTTTTTATTCTTCCATTTAAATACATAATTACCTGTGTTAAAAAATATCACATTTTTAACATCACATACATTAATTTAGGAGTATCAAAACAAACCTTTTATATATCCAACATAGCATTTAATCAAAAAAGTTAACTCATTTATAAAAGTTTGTGAAAATATGTATTTGATGATAGAAAAAAAAACCTTCATCATTTATCAATGCACATACATATATTTCTTATATAAGTACATTATTTAAAGGCACAATATACACATCAGTTAAGAATAAAGAGTAAAAAGATGTAACATGAGTATAAGCTATCAAAAAAGACAGAAGCATTGGCACTCTTTTATAAATACCTACATTCATATTAAAATTACTTCTTTTTCAGTAATATAAAGTGAATACATAAAATGTTTAACATATGTATATAAAAAATTATGATTATTATTATCAAACTCATACCCTTTAATTATAATAAATAATTAAAAAAAGACAACAAAGTGCATAAACATGAATGTACAACATGGATACCTAAATCTATAAAATTACAAAATCATTTGGAAAGTCAACAATTACATACTCATATAGATACGAAAAGGGCATTTTCATATATCACAAGATATACTAAAAATGAAGAGTGGAATGGTAACACAAATCATTTCAAAAGTAGAAATAAATACATTTAAAATTAGGCTGCTGATACTAATAAAATTCTTGTTTTGGTACAAATAAAATTTATTTTGACTTCACTAACTGATTCTTCGACGTTTTTTATTAGCTTTTCTCTTTTTTTCTAATGCCTCCATTCTCATATCTTCTAAATCTTCCATAATACCTGAAATATTAAAAAAAAATTATATCTTAGATAATATTGATAAAAATTGAATATTAATGAACTTTAAAATCATATAAAATAATTACCGATTTTTTTACTAATGTATTCTTCTCGCATTACTTGAGAATAGTTAGATTCCATATTTCTGTCGTCGTCATCAAAATCTCTATATCTAAAGTTGAATAAAATAAATAAAATAATATTGTACATAAATAACACATTTTTATAGAAAGAAAAACATACTTAGATTTATCATAACCAAATATCTCTTTTATAATGCTTGATACATTTTCTGGCTCCTCAGGACCGTCATCTATAAAATCATCTAGTGAAGAATCATATTCGGAATCATCATCATCATCGATAATTCGCCCTATGAAATAAAATTCATTTATTACAAAAAAAAAAAAAAAATAATACATAACTTTGTAGAATTATAATAAAAAAGTGAATCCTCACTTTTATTAGAGAACTTTTCTTTATTTGCTTTCACAGAAGATGGAGGTATCGGTCGAGCTTTTCTCATATCTGCAGGAGGAAATTGACGAGATCCTTTAACATCGGCTGGAGGATTCTGGCGGGATCCTCTTACATCAGCTGGAGGAAATTGACGGGATCCTTTAACATCAACTGGAGAAAATCGCCTTGTTTCTTTTGTAAGATTAGATGAAACCGGTTTATTGATTCTGTTTTCAGCGATATTTTTGACTGGAGTGCTAAGATTATTTTTCACTGAATTATTTACAACCCCTGGTTGGACTTTTTTATCTATGGGTGTTACTTTTTGAAACGAAGATGGATTTGCTTTATTTACAGGTTTTTCAAGAGTGGATTTATTTAATGGAGATTTTCCCACAGTGTTTGGAATTTTACCATTTGTAAGTGTTTTCGCATTAGTAGAATTCTGTTTCACTACTTTCATATTTGATGATGAACTTATTCCATGCCGTTGAGTATCACTTTGAGAAATGTTAATATTTTTGCTGACTTCGCGAAGATTCGTTTGATCTTTAGAAAATTTATTAACAGATGTTTTCAGACTTTTATCATTCACTGAGTTTTTAGATTTATTCATAGACTTTTCAGATGGTTTTGCAACCCTGCTAGTATAATCACTGGTTCTATTTTTTGAAATTTCATTACTAACTACTTTTTTATTGGATAAATCACCACTTTTTGGAAATTGACCTTTCATAGAAGAAACACTAGAACTGTTCACTTTCACACTATTATTGATAACATTGTGCTTATCACTAATTTTCGGGATTCTTAAATTAGAAATGTTATTTGAAGGTTTACTACACGAATTAGAAGTATTAGATTTTTGGACACTACTTTTAGGGTCATATCTTTGATTTGTTGTTTCTGATGAATCCTTTTTGGCTAAAATAAAAAAAAATAAAGCAACATTAAACAATCAAAACAACTGACAAATATATTATTGAAATAAAATAAAAAATCATTACTAGACATGGCATTTTCACGTTCTTTTTCTCTACGTAAACGGGCTTCTTTAAATGCTTTTTGTTCTTCGAATTCTTTTTTCTGCTTCTTCGTCATTAGTCTTTCGGGCTCGTTATTTGACTTTTCAATTTTTTTCGGTTCAATCATCACTGGTTCAAATTGCTTTTTTTCAGCTATTTTTAAAAGTTGGTTAAAATCCATCGGTGGTGGTGCAGGTGGACGCTTTAATTTTGGCTTTGAATCTTCTTTGTCTTGAATTTTAGGATTGCTATCTCCATTATCTGAAACATAATAAATAAAGCACATTATGAAATAATTCAGTATATAAAGAGAATAATTCACATCAATCATCTTTCTCAAAAAATGATAACATTATATTTCATTTTGATTTATTCTTAAAATTGTTTATTTTCTGCACATGAACATAATATTATATTAATGTTATCTATTTAATACAATAATAACTAACCACTGTGGTTTCCTTCATCGTGATCGTGATTATTTGATTTTCTTTTCCTCTTATGAGGTAAAGCTTCCTCTTCTTGTTCACGTAAGATAGCAGCTCGAACTCTGTCTTTTGTTCCAGATAAATCACTATTCATATTTTTTTTATTAGAAGAAAACTTATCTTCTTCTGGGATTTTTTTATACTTTTCCATCATTTTAGAATAAAATGCAGAAGCCTCTTGAGAAACGTATCCATAATCATCTTCATCAGGTTGTTCTAACCCACTAGCAGTTACTGCTGTATTATCATTATCAATGGCATCTTCCAACACCGATTTGTTAGCTGATTTGATAACTTTTAGCATTTTTTTTATTTTATTTGTCGCTTTAGTATCGCGCATGGCTAACAATTCATCTCTTTTCTTCCGAGCTATTTCCGCCTTACGACGTTCTTCTTCTTCTTTCTTAGCAAGAAACTTTTGAATGTTAGTTGATAATGTTTTTGATTTAGTTTCCTTTTTGGGTGGCTCAAATTTTGTTTTATAAAAATTATCCTATAACAAAAACATTAATTAATTAAAATATATTCTCACTTTACATTTATAATAATCTTTCCGTAAAATTTAATAAGAGCAATAATTCAATATCTGTATGTAAATGAACCAAAAGATAGGTTAAGTAAAAAAATAAAACAACATTTCTCACATCAAGTTAGGACTTATGTTCAGTTAGGATAGAGGTTAGGATCGAAGGCGTACGTTAATTAGAAAAATAATAAGATATAATAACCACAAGGAACTATACAGACGTAAATAATGATTACTATTCTTAGAACCTCTACAAACCAGCGATTTTAATCAAATCAACTATCTGATTGAATTCTTAATCAGTATGGAGATGTATAGAAGCGCGCATACTACACCAATTCCAACTCTGAGCAAAAGAAGTGCCCATCAGATAGTTGGCCTATTAAAATCGCACGTCTGCAGGGGCTCTTATTTATTTACAGCTGTTTCATGATTATACCGAATTAAGGTAGATCTTAACAAATCAAAGGAACCGTCCACTCATAGTTATTTAGAAAAGTAATGACAATTCTAAAACATGATTATCCTTGTCGAAATCAAAATGTCAGCAGAAAATAGGACATGTTCGACTTTTTGAACATGAGACATTTTCGCTTACCCCATTGCGAGCGGAAGTACTTCGGCGAGCTTCTGCTGCGGCTTGTATGACTTCGCCAAAATTCATATTTTAAAGCAAAACAAGATGAATGTAAAAAGTTCCACTCTCCACGATAGCTGTCAACAGACTGACATTGACACATCTGTTCAGTTTACTGCTGCAAATGGCAGCACTGTTAACTTTCTTTTCTTCACATGGCAATACACATTAAAAATCTGGCTCTACACAAGCGCGAAATTTTGTTCTTGAATGTAGTTTTTTCAATTTTCAGATTTTTTTTCATATCAATTAATTTTTAAGATTTTTAGCTATTCTGAAAAATTAAATTATGTCTTGGTCTATGTACTTAAATTTAAATACCTAGGTACTTATTCGATTTTTTCTTCAGATTTCAGATTTAAAATTCATAATTCGTAATTTTTGTTTACTAAATTCGATTTTATTTTAATTATTTCCAATTTGAAGTCAAAATCATTTTATCTGCCTGAATAAAATGAAAAATCAGATTCGAAACAAATATCTTTTTCAGTTCCTTTTATAATTTTGTGAAAATATTAAATTTAACTAGAAGGTACTTATTACAAAAATGTTAAATTTTTATTCTAATCTAGTTTCCGTTGATATTTAATACACCGTAGGTAAAACTTATTAAATCAGAATAGTGAAAAATCAACAATTTACGATGTCATGGTAACTTCGATTTTGTTTCATTTCTTCTTAAATATCGCATGTATTCGGAATAAAAATTTCATTCATTAAAGCGTTGATATTATTCATTTGATAAATAGTAAATATCTTGACTCATACTTTGGCTGTTGTTAAGATTTCAATATATTCTGCAATGACTTGATTAAATTCAAAATGGATGAGATTAATGAAAAAAACATTCATCAGAATGCATTAAAATTAGCTGAAGAAATATTACATATGCCTATGTATAAACCGTTTTTCAACAAAATACAAGTATTCAAACATTAAAAAACATAAATATAAGTTTAAAATGAAAATACCTAAAATAAAAAGCTAATTCTTATTTGCCTGATGGTCTTTAGGAATTAGTTGCATCATCGAGTGTGAATAAAACTGAATTTAAGGAAACTTTGCAATCTGCAATTAGAGAAAGTGGGCTCGAAACAGAATTACGAAATACTGTTTTCCAATGGATGAGCTCAAAACAAAAACCAGAGAAGGTAACATAAACTATCTAGGTACATATTATAAAACATACCTATGCTGACAACAAATATTTTCCATTACTTGGATGTATTCTTAGGGAGATCGATTTTCATATTTAAAAAAAGCTAATATGCAGTGGGAGAAGAGAATTCATAAATCACTAAATTCAATGTGCACAGATTTAGCTATACCATTGGGGAAATTACGTTCTACTGCAGATAAAGAAGAAATGGCAGAAAAATGGAACGAACTAAGCACATATGACTTAGGTAAATCAGTACAATATTATTCAAATTTGCCCAAACTTGTAGCAGATTAAATATTTTTATTTATTGATATTTTAGATTTAAGTAAATACAGACCGGTATATGCTTCAAAAGATTTTTTAGAAGTATTATTATCATTATCAGGTCCGGGATATGAAAGAACAGAGTAAGTTTATTATTTAATTCAAATTCATAAATTATTTGATGAAGTAATATAAAAGATAATCATATTTCACAGAGGAGAACCAAAATGGGAGTTTTGTCATATACCGTTGAAAGTAAAAACATTGGATGAACTGGTAAAAATTCATTAAAATACATCAGTTCTCAAAAAATATTTCATAAATTATTAATGTTGCGGTTGAAAAAATATATAAACTTTTGATTGCTTTCATAAAAATGGCAAAATAAAAATAAAATGCTGAGAGCCACTAGTTTCATAACTTAACATAACTTTAATACTGGATTAATAATTTAGATAAATTCTTTCAGAGAGTTCAATATCCTGAATTGTCTCGAGGTGAACCAATGCTTGGTGTAAATCCTTATCTTGCGAGTGCAATGTCAGGTTTTTCTTCGTTAGAAGCTGAACATATGGCATTAGGCTTTCGGGTAGTTTCATTACAATATGCACCGGTTTCAAAAGAATATTTGAAAAAGGGATGTCCCAAATGTTTGAGAGCTCAATTGTGGGCTCAAGTTTTAGGAACTAATATAACACAACAAGTTCAGTGTAAACATGTAAATTTTCATATTTATTGTTAGACAATTTTTTCACTTCTATTTCATTCACAGCATATGGAATATTATGAGACACTGAAAAATTCTGTTCTTCAAAATGATTTGATGGTAGATAAATTAATTTTCAAAGATGTTCAATTAACTGCCTCAAATGATGATCAATATTTTGTTTTCGAAGATTTATTGTATCAGGTTAAAACTATATTGAAAACAGTTTTATGAAGATATTATTGATTTAAAGCCGGTCTTTTCATTGCTTTGGTTAACTAATCATAGAGTTACAAGTTGCAATCCACCATTAAGAAACACAAAATTCTGCGAAACAGAGATAGATTTTTAACAGTCCATAGTTGGAGGACTGACTTGTAACTCTATGATCAGTCAACTAAAGCAGTGAAAAGATCAGTCCTTAAAGCTCATTTTGAATTTTAACACTAGGTAATGTTATGTTTTTCGAGAGATTCCGAAGTGCAAACCATTTTGAAATCAGTTCTAGGTGCTCCAATGAGCACTATTATTAAAGGTAAACAATCTGGAATTGACTGTACAATAAATTTTCCTCCGAGTGGAGTGATTCCTTTTCACGGATTTACAATGTATGGTATGTAATAAATAATATATGTAAGTAGTGCATATTAATAAATAATCAATATGAGTATTATAACGATATTTTTTCATAAGTGTTAAATTACCTATGAAAAAATATATTTGAGTCACAATAACTAAAAAATTATATTTTCAGCAACTCCGTTTTGTTATTTGTATGATGATCCTGTAAAATTATATTTCACCTTTCGAGCATTTTATACAAGATATTGGCATCGTCTTCACACAATATCTACACATCCACAGGTCAGTATATTACATAAATTTTATGTTGAGAGCTATTCATATTTAAAATATTAATTAGGAAAAGAAATCTACAAAAACCATTCTATTTACTTTAGGGAATAGTTTCACTATGTTTACTCTATGAAAGATTATTACAAGCTTATGAACCAGATTTGTGGTCACATTTTAGAAGTTTGAATGTTGAACCGTAAGATGAAATCATATTAAATAATCATTATGAAATTATATTGAAAAATCACATTATTTCAGCATTCGAATAGTTTTAAAATGGTTAGTGAGAGCTTTTAGTGGCCACTTGCCACCAGAACAACTTTTATTGCTGTGGGATTTGGTGTTAGCTAGAGATTCATTGGAGCCCCTACCTTTACTAGCATTGGCAATAATTTCTTTTCGACGTGAAAATTTATGTCAAGTTCGAACTCCACAAAATATTGAAGCCATTTTAGCCGATCTATCAACTATTTCTGTGATGACATTGCTTCAACTTTCACTGATGAAAGAATAGCTGAATAATAGCTTTTAAATAAAATAATAAGTTTTATTGCATCGAAAATATTCATCACACATATATAATTTCTTATTTTCAAAAAAAAATTTAGAAATCTAAGAAATAAATATATAGCAATATGAAAATATTAGTTATAAAACATTTGAAAAAATCTTTTCATGCCCATCCAATCCGATGAATATCATCATAGAAAATAGTATTTTCATTCACTTTCATCAGATTCTTCACTAGCCTCGTTCAACCAATCGATTAGTTTTTTCAAAGCCAAGTTATCACTGATAGGTCTTTTATCTTCAGTTAAATCTTCATACCATTGCAAAATAGCAGATTCTGTTATCACATCTTTTTCATATAAGTAATGAATTATTTTAGCAATATTTTTGACCATTTGTGGATCAATACAGCTATCCTGTAAATAAACAAATAAATATTTTAAAACATTTGATTTTGATTATCCATGTTCAAATGATTGTGAAAAAATACAGATAATATATTCAATACATGTCTCGAAATCAACTTTTTATTGTGTTAATGTACGAAGATTACTTACTTCAATGGCTTTTAAACAATCTATCATTGCATCCAATCCTTTAATATAATTGTTGATTATTGGAGTGAAAAATTTGAATATTTCTTCACAACACTTAATAATATTTGTATTGGTCTTGACACTGTTAGTCTGAACTATGTTTAGTAAAGCTAACATAACATTATAGTTGACTTCTTGTAACGACATATTATAAGCGTAACGAGATGAATTTATTTCAAGAATCAAGCAATCACACTCGAGCTTTTCTATGTAGCCACGGGTCAAACTATCAATGACTTCTTGTCGAAACACTGAAACAATACAAATTTATATTTTAATTATTTGTAAGTTATTGTAAACTATGAAACAAATCTAGAATATTCATCACGATTAGTAAAAACCACTCACGGTTTTCGTCTTCCTGAACAAATGAATCGTGGTCACTACATTCTTCATCAGACGATGAAGAAAGAATCTCTGATTTTTCATCCCACCATTTTGTAGTCAAATATTCAACTTTTTCATTGATATCATCTTCAGATATATCTGAAGAAGAGTCTCCATCATCAGTATTGTGAATAAACATATGCGCTTTTTCTCCAAGTTTAGAAGTTTCTACAAAAATACATAAGAATGAATTTTATAATTCGCATAAAATAGAAATATTTTTATATTAAATAATAATTACATTTAGTTTTAATAAATTGTATTTTTTCACTCACCATTTTCACTAGCAGAACATTGAATTATACAATCTTTTAAATTCTTGTTTTCTTCCAATTCTACCGATGGTCCTAAGATCACTTGATCTAATAATACATTTTGCTTAATTATACTTTTAGAATTCAACAATGAAGCTTTAATATTGCAATTTTTTTTGATCACACAATTATCCATAATAAAACTATCAAAAATAAAGCAGTCACTCCCAATCACACAGTTTTTTCCTATAACAGATCGTTCAATGATAGTATTTTCACCTATTGAACTTTTTTCAAATATAACTACATCTTTTTTCAGCTCACAGCCCCTGAAATACCAAACTTTAAAAATTTTGCACATTATTATGTACATTTATGAAATACAATATATTACTTAGCCAATTTGACACTTTCTTGACGATAAACGTGATTTCTAGATATAACAAAGTTTTTATGCTGTTTAAATATACTCATATCGGGCACAAATGGAAAAACTAATCGATTCATAATATCTTGACTGCAAAAAATACGAATGAATTTAACAATATTTAAATAAATTTATAGACTATACTGAAAAAAAAATCTTCACCATATTGTTTGATACATTTGCCAATTACTAATGCTAGCAGCATATTGATCGCCTTGTAATTCATGATAATATATGGTGTTGGATAATATTTCTTCATTCATAAGTATTCCTTTGATGAAATCATTTTTTGATTGAAAATCAAAATTATCAGCAAAAAGTGGTAACACATCAGGTGAGCAAATAGAAATATTTGTGTCAATAAAATTGCTACAAATTTTCACATCAGTGTTATGAAGAAATATTTCCTTAAAAAAACATTTAATTCAAATTCCAATATACATATTTTGAAAATGATATGAAAGTAAAAAAAAATCAAGATAATTATATAAAACTGACTGTAGGAAAAACCAATTTAGATTGCTTGTTTCTCAAAAGTTTCTGATGATAAAGAACTCGGTTGTTCTTAGAATTTGTCACCAGCAAAATGTTTTCTCCCGTACTTTGAGACCGGTGACCAGGAAAAGCTGATTTATAAATAAGTGTCATTACAGCACCTTTGTCTTTCTTGCAAATATCCCTTAAATCATAAATTTATTGTTATCATCAATTATTAAACTATGTAAACTTTAACACTTATTTATTTATATCAAAATTAACATTTTCAATGTGAAAATAATAGAAATCAACAAACTTATGTTTTTCCAAAAGTGGCAATAGTTTCACGTTTGAAACACTATCAATACTGGTCAAAATGAAGCACCCACGTATGAAACCTTTAGCATCCAAATCTCTCAAGGCATCACCGAAAGAATGACAATTTTCCGATACGATTATGTGGAGCTTCATACTGACACTCCAAGCAGCTTTTTCTTGTTTAGCAGAACTTTATAAAATCAAGGAAAGATTAAATGTGAAAATTATAAACTAATTGAAATATGATATAGTTGAAATGAATCTTACCTAATGTGTGATTTGATTAGATCAGCATGTGATGAACAAAACACAAAAGTTTCATCCACACCGGACTGCGCTAACGATTCCAAGGCATAATCAATCATAGGTACACCGACCAAAGGCAAAAGAGCCTGAAAGAGTATAGAAACTTTTTCAAAATATATCACTTTACTTATGTGAGAGAAATGTGTAGATCTCTTTAACAGATGTGTAGATGTGTGGATATATTAGAGATATATATCGAAGAAGTCATTAGATAGATCCATTGAATAGATTTGCTAGATAAATGTGAAAGATGTGTGGATTTAATAGAAAGACGTTTCAAAAATATGTATTAGATGAATATATTGGAAAGATGCATTAGATGGTAGATTTACCAAATGAGTGTATTAGAGAGATCTATATAATTGAATGGAAATTATGTTTTATTGAAGATTCTTGTGCAATGTAGATAAATGAAACAACGATGTTACTCACAAACGGTGTATCGTGGAGTCCCGTTGCGAACCTTTCGTGAAAGGGGTCAGCGACCAAGACCGCCTGAAGAGGCACATCTTCCTCGGCACCTTCGCCCTCCGCTTTCGATCTCTTCACGTTCGACATTGAAATATCACACTTCACAATTCACACGCCAAACGTCAAACACATATGTCACTTTGGTAATTATATTTTTGAGGTTAAATGGTTATACCAATATAAAACTTCACACTAAAATTGCATCATTATTGTCCACCATGTAAAGTTTACGCCGTACAGTTGGCAACTTGAATTCATTGAATTTCATTATGAGTTGTTCTTCATTAATTTGTTTGATTAGTCCCCGCAGATTTATGATTTTAATAGGTAGGCTGACAACCTGATCGGATTCATAAATCAATACCTAGATATGGAAATCTATGAAAGTGCATTTGAGTATTTGCATTGTTAGTTATCACTCACTTTTTGTTTAAAACACAAAAATGACGTAAATCTCCCCTTTAGTATTTCTTGTTTTTCGTTTCTTAGGCTCTGGACATATGATTAACATTTGCTTATGTTTCCATACAATTATTGCAATGCAGATAGCCCATTATGTGTGCTGAGCATTAATTTTTAAGCATGGCAACATTTCAATACGTTGTAAAACGTTTTTACATGGCCGTATTTTTGATTCATGCGACGAAAACAACTGTCACTTTAGCGTGCTTTTTCTTGTGTCAATCATACTTTATCACATATTTCTATTTCTAGAAATCAAATTCACGAACTCCTTACACCATCAGGTTCATTTAAAGGTATACGTGAACCCTCCTAAATCCAAGTTAATTTCTTTCACCGGTTCCTCGCGAACTGATAATGACTAGAAGTCAGTCTCCCGATCGCGAAAGGGAGAAGCAGAGACGAGACTCGAAAGAGCGACGAGGCTCTAAGCGAGATCATGAAGATCGTCGCAAAGAGAAGATCACCAAGAAAGATCATCCGGAGAAGAGTGACTCCCGGAAAGGAAACGACTCAAATAAGCAAGATAAGGAAGATACAAAGTACAGAGATAACTTAAGGAACTGGGATGAAATAAAGGGCAAGAAAAATTCTAAGAATAGAGATAGTTCGAGGAGACAGGACAGAGATCAAGATAGATCTAAGGATCAGATTGGGTCTGAAGATCAAGATAGGTCTAAGAATAGAGATAGTTCGAGGAGACAGGACAGAGATCAAGATAGATCTAAAGATCAGATTGGGTCTGAAGATCAAGATAGGTCTAAGAATAGAGATAGTTCGAGGAGACAGGACAGAGATCAAGATAGATCTAAGGATCAGATTGGGTCTGAAGATCAAGATAGGTCTAAGAATTTAGATGATTCTAAGAATCAAGATGACTCAAAAAATCAAGATGGTTCCAAAATCATCGACGATTCGAAGAAACGAGATGATTCAAAAAGGCGTAGAGATTCAAGGGATCGTGATGATTTCAAAAAGCATCATGATTCAAAAAAAAGAAAGTATGGTTCGAAAGAATCCTTCGATTCGCATGCATTTAAAAGATATTGGAATAAAGAAACTGTTGTGAACAAAGATGAGCCATCCAATAAACCTGGCAAACAATATGAAATTGGTTCTCGATACTATGATAAGCCTTCAAACAAACCAGATACTTTCAGAAACATTAACATTGATGAAAACTATGAAGTTGGCTCAAGATATTATGATCCGTCTAAGAAAAACGAAGAAAAGAAAGATGAAAATCAAGATCCACCTGTTCGAAGATCGAACAAAGAAGATTTGTTGACAACTAAAACAGGAGGAGCTTATATACCACCGATTAAACTACGTATGATGAGAGCTGAAATTACAGACAAAAGTTCTGTTGCATACCAAAGACTCTCATGGGAAGCTTTAAAAAAATCCATTCACGGTTTTATCAACAAAATAAACACAGGAAATATAGGTATTATAATCAAGGATTTGCTAAAAGAAAATATTGTTCGAGGAAGAGGTTTACTTTGTCGATCAGTTATCCAAGCGCAAGCTGCTTCTCCGACTTTTTCACATATATACGCAGCCTTAATCGCTGCAATTAATTCCAGATTTCCTAATATTGGAGAATTGTTACTTAAACGTCTTGTTATACAATTCAAACGTGGCTTCAAACGAAATGACAAACCGACTTGTATATCTGCCGTCACTTTTGTGGCACATTTAGTAAATCAGAGAGTGGCTCACGAGATTCTTGCATTAGAAATACTAACACTGTTGGTTGAAAGTCCAACTGATGATTCTGTGGAAGTAGCAATTGCATTTCTGAAGGAATGTGGTCAAAAATTGACTGAAGTATCATCTAAGGGTATCAATGCTATCCTTGAGATGCTACGTAATATTTTACATGAAGGGCAGTTGGATAAACGTGTCCAATATATGATCGAAGTTATGTTTCAAATTCGTAAGGATGGTTTTAAAGATCATGTAGCTGTTATTGAAGAACTTGAATTAGTTCCTGAAGAAGAACAGTTCACTCATCTCATTATGTTAGATGAAGTGACTGACCCTCAAGATATGTTAAGTATGTAATAACAATTTTAAATATTTTCTTATTTTTGTCAAATGTTATTTTCAATAATATTATTTTGTGTTTAGATGTTTTCAAATTTGATCCAAGTTATGAAGACAATGAAAATAAATATAAAGAATTGAGCAAAGAGATTCTTGGTAGCGATGCAGAATCAAACTCAGATGATGAATCAGGCGAAGAAAGTGAATCTGAATCTGATGCCGAAGAAGAAAACCAAGATAGTAGCAATAAAGGTGTTATTATCGATAATACTGAAACTAATTTGATTGCACTTCGCCGTACTATTTATTTGACGATTCATTCAAGTTTGGATTTCGAAGAATGCGCTCACAAACTCATGAAGATGCAATTGAAACCAGGGCAAGAGATGGAACTTTGCCACATGTTCTTAGATTGTTGTGCTGAACAAAGAACCTATGAAAAATTTTATGGACTGTTAGCTCAACGATTTTGTCAAATAAATAAAATATACATTGGTCCTTTTGAGCAAATATTTAAAGATTCCTATGGCACTGCTCATAGATTAGATACAAATCGGCTGAGAAATGTAAGCAAATTTTTCGCCCATCTTTTATTCACTGATGCAATCAGTTGGGAAGTTTTAGATTGCGTGAAACTCAACGAAGAAGACACAACCAGTTCTAGCAGAATATTCGTAAAAATTCTTTTTCAAGAACTCGCAGAGTACATGGGTTTAGGAAAACTGAACGAAAGACTGAAAGATCCGTAAGTGACCGTTTACTACAAACTTTTCTATTTACAAATTCTAAATGCCTAATATGTAATTTAAACGTGTTGTTATAAATTGTATGCAAATTTTAACATACAAAAAGTAATTATATTAGACCTTGCCTACTATTTGAACAATTTGTGATATTCTTACTTAAATAGCACATTGTCTATTATTCAAATTACTCTGCCGATTTGTTTGTATGGCTTTTCTATGAATGTCAACATATTTTATGACACATATACAGCAAATAAGATAACAATACGAGGTCTGACTAAAAATATATTCAGCCCGTTCTTTACATACGTATGCTCTCGACAAACATAATAATAAAAATATATTTATATACTTTTTGATGTTTTCAGAACCCTTCAAGAGCCATTTTCAGGAATATTTCCTAGAGACAATCCAAAAAATACTAGATTTGCTATTAATTTTTTTACATCTATTGGATTGGGGGGTTTAACAGATGAGCTGCGAGAACATCTTAAACAGGCACCAAAAACTGTATGACGAATTTTAATTGTTTTTCATCAATATTTTCGATTTGTTATAAAAAATCTTGTTTGAATTAAGGTTGCTGCCAATAATCCGATAACTACAGAAAAAGAAGGATCAAGTAGTTCTAGCAGTAGCAGTAGTAGCAGCAGCAGCAGTAGTAGTAGCAGCAGCAGCAGCGATTCTAGTTCATCTAGTGATAGTTCAGATTCTTCAGGTAAATCATACTTTAACACTAATTCCTTATTTAGTAGTCTGATAATAATCAGATTGAGTTTTTTTTTAACATAATTTAAATCAATTTTGTTTTTTTTTTCTTAATATTCAGATTCAGAATCTCATAAAGAACATAAAAAATCAAAGAAAAGGTTAAGTTCAAACAGTAATAAGCAAACAAACAATAATAATAAAAATAAACCTCCGAAGGAAAACGATAGGCGTTTGGATGATAAAAACAGAAGGCATAGAACTGAGTTAGACCGCAATAAAGGAGATAAATTCCGAAATGAAAATAAGGAAAGGAAATATTCCGAACAGAATTCGAGATATCACAAAAGTCATTCTGATAGATCAAGAAAATATTAAATCAAAACATAATTTCATGTGTAATATATAATTTGATTACAATTCCCAATGATTGATAATTTTTTGTTTAATTTTACCACCTAGTAAGTGCAATTCCACACTTCTCATTTCATCACATATGTATAAAATAAATGAAAACAAAATGGTGAACAAATTAGTTTGTAATTTTTTTATATATTTGTATTTAACGTACAAAATTATTTGATCATGTACAGAATAATTCTATGTTATTGGCACATCAAAGTGCTTATAGCACCTCTTTATATTCTGCGATTTTCTGATGCAGCTCATAATCATTTAATTTATTTTCGAAAAGTGCTCATTAGAAATATACAAAGTTTAGTATGACCATAAGGTGCAAAATTCCTACACACAATATCTTTGAAAATACACCATCGTTTGATACAGGTTTTCCAATTAAAGTTAAATGGTCCGATTCAATTTCCAAAATGTTAAAATGTTAATTATTTAACTTGAAGTGGAGAATCTGTACATATTGATATTACTATAGTAAAAACATTCAAATTTTATACGGGCACTGCTGGAAAATTATACCGCTATTTGGATTCTAGTGGTCGCATATAATTTAAGTTAACTATGGTGAATTTTAATCTAGACGGTTCGTTCGAAGCTGAAAATTAAAGCGATGTCAATTTAACAATCATAATATATACACTGACTATACATTTTTAATAAAAAAATATAAATCTATGCAAAAGAAGGCAAACTGTGTTTTTGCATTTTCAGAGATACTTCAATTATCGGATGGACTTTTCAGGAACTGATCTACGTAGTAGCTTCATTGTGATTTGTGAGAATCATCATAGAGATATAAATGAGAAAATTCATCAAAGCGTCTAAAATAAAATATTCTTAACGACTACATTGTGAGGATTTATAAAAAATGGCAGTTTTACTCGATTACTTAAGAATAAATATCGTATAAGTTTTATAAATTCATTTTAATGGTCTCATAAAATGTATTTTTTTTTTTTCATAATTATCACAATTTGATTAATTGATGTCGCCGGTTTCTCTTAAGCATTTTACAATAGTATTCATAAAAATATTAGAACGTACATAAAATAAAAACTAAAATATAATCGATAATTAATAATCGATTCCGATCGATAACAACAATAAGACAGAGGGTGTGCGCGTTAAACGAAGGTCGAATCTAGGCCGACCGTTTTTTTTTTTTGCGGTGCGATTCGAAACGCTACGTCGAGAATCGGTCCGGTCCCGGAAGATCCGGCGAGATCGGCCGGCCCGGTCGAATCGAAATCGCGCGCGTTTTTCGACGAGGATCGAAAACGAACTCGGAGAGGGAGATCGTTCGAGCGGCGAACGTCGGACCCGTCTGTCGTTCGGAAACGACGCGACTACAATTTCATATCACACGTTTTGGACCGAGAGCCTCGTCTCCTACGACAGGATCGCGACGCTCCGGCGGGCTCCGCCCTGGTGGTTCACGTCGTCGACGCTCGACCACTTCTTGATCCCGTTCTTCAGCTCGGCGCTCAGCTTGTCCTCCATGACGCGGGACATCGCCTCGAGCTTCTGCGCGCGGTCCTTGCTGAGCGGCTCGCTCGGGAACGACAGGTCGTTGCTCTCGGCGAGCGTCCTCAGGTCGAAGTAGTACTTGGCGTACACGCTCGACGGCACGTTGATGTTGAACTGGAGCATCTCGAGGAACTGCCTCTCGAGCTCGTTCATGTCGTCTATCGTCATCTCCTTGAGGATCTGGCAGTAGTCGACGTTCCAGACGGCCTGGTCGTCCCAGACCTTGCTCGCGAGCAGGATCGCCGCGAGCACGATCCTCTTCCAGTTGGAGGGCGCGATGTCGACGTCCGCGCAGATCAGCAGCCTCTCGAGGTAGACGAGCGTGATGATCGCGCACTCGGCCGTCAGCTGCGCGGCGTTGAACAGCGTCCGCACGAACTTGTAGATCTGCTTGTGCTCGGGGTCGTGCCGGTCGTAGTCGTCGGGCACCTTGCCCCTCGTCAGCGGGTGCAGCCGCTCGTCGAAGATGTCGAGCCTGCGCTGCGCGGTGCGGTTCTTGATGTGATAGTAAACCGCGAGCGCGACGCACTTGACCGTGTTCTTGAGGTTCGGCTGCGACACGGTGCTGTCGTCGAGGTAGATCGTCGAGCACGAGCTGCTCTTCTTGAGCTTCGGCTCGGGCTGCTCCTTGCGGCGCGGCCCTCCCTTAGACCGCTCGATGAAGATGGTCGCGGCGCACGGGTGCTGGCTCGGGTCCGGGTCGCCGACCGACGGCTCGCGCTCGCTGATGTGCTGCAGGTTCGAGGCGCTGAGCTCGGTGGCGGGCGGCGGGGGCGCCGCGTGACTCTGCTGCCCTTCCCTCTCCCCCTTCCCGCCGGCGCCCCCGCCCCGCTCGCCGCCCCCTCCGCCGCCCCACCGGCAGCAGCTGCCGCGGTTGCCCATCGCGATCACGCCCTCATCTTCGACTCTTCGCGCGTTCCTCTCCGCTCTCCGCTCTCCGCTCTCCCTAGACACGTCCGCCTCTCCGGCTCGCCGGCGAATCGTCGCTCTCGCGCACCTCGTTTCGCACCGCTTTCGTTGCCGCGAGCGAAATATTCGTCCTCAAAAACGCAAGCGCCCACGATTATCTCTCAAAACAAATAAAACGCCACAAACAAACTAAAAAATACAAAAGTCTATAGAATTTTCATCGTTTCGCCGGACGAGCGTTCGCCGAACTCGATACGGAAGCGAACCACCTCAATAACGCTCTCGGTGTGGCTTTCGTTTCCTTTCTACTGCAAATGGCATACGCGAAATATGAGCGCAAACGGCGCGGTTCGCGTAGCCGTCAACCGGTAAACTGACGTCGACTTCAAAATTTTTTCAGGTTCACGTTTGTGAAACGCATCGATGAAACGACGCTATCGACCGATCTATTTACGTAAGTTTTACTCAAAATATATTTTTCTTTCGTATTCGACAATCTTTCATAACCCTATCGTCGACGAGATGACCGTTTTTATTATTGTTTTCATATTTACTAGGATAATATTTGATTTTCAAGTCACTCGTTCTCTTAGGCTCGTCTCGCGTAACCGTGACCTGTTTACTTTTTTTCAATTTAATATAATGAAAAGGAAATTTTTCACCTACCGCTATCGTACGAATTAATCGAAACATACCAAGATTTTTAAAATACTTTAGTGTAATTCTGAGTATACATATTAGCGAATCGGTTGCTTTTTCCCTTTTTTGAATGTTTATATTAATATCACAACACAATGGATTACACTGGCGAAACATCTTTTACTCGACGATACAATTTCAGGTCCGACAATAAAATCATAATTAGACATTAAAATTCCTAGTCACTTACTAATAACCGTGTACAATTTAAACCGAGTTTTCAAATTTGAACAAAACGGTCACCTTAAATTTATTCATATATGTAGATAGGTATGTTTAAAATCTTTCAGTGTGTTTCAGCTCGACATGAACTTACCCTCTTCATTTCGACACATTCGAGTCGACAATGATACGTATCGCGCTAATTTATTTACCGTAGAAGATATAAATGCGTGGATCGAAGAATATCGAAGCCTCACTTGCACCACTTGGAACACGAAAATCTCCAATCTCAAATGCACGCGAATAGCCTGCAGGTTCACAATCTTTTTTATCTTTAAATATTTGATAATATGTAAATTAAACGATCTGAACATTGAAAACATTTTTCAGAAAAGAATTTGTTTGTCAACATAGTTCACTTAGAAAGATCGACGCTAATAAAAGGAAACGTGGAGTTTCTAAAAATTTTGGATGTCAAGCCGCAATTAATATTTCAATCAAAATAATTACCGAATCAACTAAAAAATCTGATAAATTTATTAGGGTACCGATTATTTTTAATTATCCATTATATAATATAATGATAAGGTATTGAATGGTTAAGTCGATGGGACGACACTCAATGGATTAATGTATGATTTGGTTAGTTATTTTAGTTAAATCGAATATAACGCTATCGATATAACCATTCAGTATCTTTTAATTATGTTTTAATTTTATTTGTTTGATTTTATTTTTATCGTTTCAGGAAGGTTTACCTGCAAAAATTACATTTAAAAATAATCATGAACATCCAGCAGAAACAAAATCTTTTCAAAAACCTTTGAAAGAAGTTAAAAATCAATTCATCGAATATTTCAATCAAGGTTTAGGTAAATCCCACACGCCTAATTCCTTTTACATTTCATAATATTTTGTTTAATTTTCTATGTTCATTTATGTATATTTCTTTTTCTATAGGAATCACAGAATCTATAAAAAATTACGAATCAAAACTATTATCGCAGCATGTAATTTCTGATAATATTGATGTATCTAACAGCCTAATTTTTCCAAAACAAAGATGTGTGAGATCATGGTATACTACATGGTGTAAAACTAATAATATAACTCCTCCAAGATCACGTCAAAAATCCAAGTCGAAATCCACACTCGATTTTCTCATATTAAAAGAAAATGGCCTTAGTTTTGAAATGCACAGTGATGAATCTGACCAAATCATAAATAATGTAGCGTTCGAACAAAACATCGGCACAGAAAATTCCAATTCCGATAATGAAATGTTCCAACAAAGTAACCAAGATGAAAATTTAACAATTGTACAGTTAGAAAAAAATGCTGATAATGAAAATTCTAAATTTGAAAAAACTATTGATAGTGATAATTCAAATACTTCCGCTGTTAAGTATGTGGATGTTAATTGTGAAAGTCCAAGTTCTTTTATTGTGTCCGATGGAAGTTTTTTCAACACTCCAGTATACCAAATAACTCATGCAAATAAAAGTAACCATCATTTACAAATGTATGTAAATTATTTTACTAAAAACATATTTCTTTTCAAAATACTGACAATTTGAATAACTTTCAATTTCATTTTAGAGATCATCAATATGAAAACTGTTTTAAAGACAACTCTCAAAGTAATGCAGAAGCAAACAAGGAGCTTATTAAATTAATTGAGAAAAAGTTAACTCATTACGGTTTACCCAATAAGCAAATTCGAAACATTTACGATGCAGTTGATAAAATCAAGTCATCGAAAGATTTTTATAATATTTTTAATATATCAAAAAGGTGAAAATTATATAAACACTTTGTAAATATGTATATTGTTCTTATATATTATGATTAAGATTATTAAATTACTATGTTTCAATTTGGAATGCTATTTCATAATTGGGTATTTATAAATATCACTTTTTATTTTTTTTTCTCAATCCTTTAAAAAATTATTTAATATTTTCTATAAATTATTACATTTATTTCATTATAGGGTAGGATAGGGACACTTGACCCTTTCCTAATTCTGTCAGAAATTAATAATAATATTAGAAGTGTTATATTGTTTTCAATTGCCGCCTGAATCTATTATAACTACCTATTTGTTTTCAAACACGATTTTCCAATAGAAGCAAAAAACAAAAAGAGGAAGATCAAGTGTCCCCATCTACCTCTACTTATTTTATGGCTCAAAGTCTATTCAAACTCTACATAAGTTCTAGCTAAATGTTGAAATAACGAAAATGATCAACTTTTAAGCGCACATTTACACCAACTAACGAAAACAATAAAAAAATATTGTAATGGACATAATATGATTTGTTATTATAAATGTCAGTTGTCAAATCTAATTTCAGACGCATGTGCCCTAACCATGTCGGTTTCACTTATCCGGGTTTTACGGGTCGAAACGTTAATTAATAGATTCATTAGTTCGAAATTTCGGATAAATTCTTTACAGAATGTTAGAAAATTTCAAAACACTCCAGTTTTTTTAAATCCCAGAGGTACCCATCAAAATCCCAATAATACCACCGAAACTCTTAAAGAGAAGGTTCCTCTTGCGTTTTCGACAAAATATAAAATATTCGACGATTCAGATTCTAAAATAATTGTCGATACACTCGACGAAGTTCATTCAAAAGACGAGGATATTGTTTTTGATGAATTCGAAGGCATCAGCTTGCAAAGTCAGTGTTTGAGTTTATTTTTAATATTTTCCTTATATTTTTAATGGTACTGAATAGTTTTATCGACAGCATGGCACTCAAAGATTCGGATTGAGTTGTTGAATGTCGTTTTATTGATATGACTATCTAGTACTTATTTTAACCATGTTATTAATTTTATTATTTATATTTAGGAGGGATTACTGGAGTTTTTGAAATCGAAGAACTTGTTTCTATTTTACAGCGGGAAAATGCTAAAGACATATTTGTTGTAGCTGTCCCCGCTAGTTGTAAATTTGTAGAACACATGTGCATTGTTTCTGGCCGAAGTACCAGGCATATGGCAGCTATAGCTGAATTTATCAGAAGAGTGTATAAAAAGAAACGGCATGAAACGGATATTATTCCAAGAATAGAAGGAAAAACATCTAAAGATTGGATAGCATTAGATTTAGGTACATTCTATACAGTTTTTTTTTTTTTTAATATTTTAACATTTAATATATTATTTAGCTGTGTTGGCTTTCAGGAAACATAGCTCTTAATATATTTTCTGAAAAGGCAAGAATTTATTACGATTTGGAACAACTTTGGAGCGTCGGCCCAGAATTTGACTCTCTTTATAACGGTCCAGAAAATAATCTAATGAAACTTCTTGAAATACATAGCAAAACCTATTTAAGCGATTTAATTCCTGATGAGAAATGATTGATGAGAGATGATGATGATGATGATGATGAGAAATTAACATTTTTATAAAATCTCATTTATTATAGTATTATCGAATAAACATTTAGAAAAATACATATTTTTTAATCCTAATTTGTGCCTAATGATCCTCAACATTACATATGCACAATATTACATTACATATTTGGGCATATTTATCGAATTTGCTTAAGTATATAGACTTAATGTATAACGACATTTAATATATTTATTACAATGGTGTATTTTACATTGAAGTTTTTTTTTTTATTCAATAGTTTTATTTTTATTTATGAATTCTAATGTAAATATGCACATGTATAAAATAACGATCGATATCTGTGTAAGAAAATGAGAACAGTATGTACATATTTAAAATATGCAAAGCGGATTGGCGCAAGTATAAATGTTGAGATATTTTTTGAGTATTTTTTTTGTCAGTGAAAGGTCCACGCCCATTTTTATGGAAAATTAAACCAAGCCCGGCGTTAGCGAAACCTAGCTCAAATGATCGGTATAATTGAGTAAATAAAAAGTGCATAGGGGGCATTTTCAAAATTGATGGCTAAATGTGTAAAATAGGTATTTGAAGTTTTGAAGAGTGAGAGGTATTTATACGAAATTTGACAAAGTATGAGTATTTTATTAATACGACCCTTTTAAAAATTCAAAATGCAATTTTGCGCACATAGCCATCAATTTTGATTATGCTTCCTATGCACTGTTTATTTACTCAATTATACCAATCATATGAGATAGATTTCGTTTTTTGCTTGGGTTTTTTTCGGACAATGTCTTTTATTCGATATTAGGACAGAACAACTCATACATCATTCCGCAATTTTGTTTGAGAGTATAGGAAAAAATCTGATTTCGTTTTTACTGAATATGGGTATTAATAAAATTTTTATGAATTCGATTCATACTTGGGAAATACGATCTTTCGACCATTTTTTCCTTATCTGTAATTTATCTTATCTGAAATGTTTCACAGTGGATGACTTATGTAGTGAAAACATCCACCCTACTAAATAATCAGTTGGTGGAAACCTGTCGCAAGTTTGTCGCGTGTCGAAAGGCATGAAAGTAACTTTTCATCGAAAAATAAAGTTCGACTTCAACGAGATGTGATTGTCATAAAAAATAAACACTGACTTGAATCCCTTTTAAGATATCGATCGGTGGTTATCAGATGATTATTATATCATGTATTCCTCGTTGGAAAAAACACCTGTTTATACGTTGGGGTGTCCACTGAGCCCTTTCCTCAGGATATTAATTTATTTTTTCTTCCCGCCATTTTTATCGTTCATCGTTTATTCTTCTTTAATTGTCTCTGACTTTGGTTTAGTCTATTATCATTTCGCAGAAGGTAATCCGAGGTATGTTATTCTTGAATATCTTTGTTCAATACACATTTAATTTAATACACATATAAATATTATCGATTTAGTGCAAGTGTTGCGCACATATGAGTTCATTTCAGTTTATCTTCAGATAAGAATTTTCCTAATTATTTATATATGTATGTACATATTTAACAAAATAACCAAAAGTTTAAATGCATATTTAAAATGTTTTTCCTTATGAATAACTATTTATTATACCTACCTAACCTACCTATTCCTTTCTTCTTATACCTAGATTCAATAATTTAAATATGATTTTTATCGATATTTTCAGATGGGGTGCTATAACCCTATCTCTAATGTTTATTCCATCAACGATCGGATGCATCTTCGAACTTTCTTCACGAGATCGATGGCCGTCTAACGATTCGAATAAAAGTGCTTGCAGATTCATCTTTCTGAATCTATGGCATGTGTTTGGATTCCCATTTGCAGTAATCTACAGGTACCAATAAATTAACTCCATAATTATGATGACTATTCTTATTATAAAATAATAAAAAAAGTAATATATAGTAATGCTATGCTATGTGTTGTTACAGATATTCTCACCAGGTTTTTTGGGCAGTTGAAGCAATGTGCGCTCATTATACTGAAGAAGTGGAAAGAACTGAAAATGCTCTGAGAATTTTATTGAAACCAAATTCTTTAGAGTTATATTTATTTTTACAATCATTTCTGCATTCTACTCCTCAGATCCTTTTTCAATTTCATATTATTTTCACATACGAGAAAGATAATCATGAATTGTGTATGTAGTTTATAATTTTTTCAATTTTAATGACATGAACGAATTGATTTTTCATATTTATTTTTTTCAGTTTCTCTTCAACTTTTAAGCATCATGATGTCTATTATGAGAATGGCAACAACTACCATGTCATATCAACGGTTCGAAAGACGAAAAGTTTTAGGAGTTCACTATCCATGGGTTCCAAAACAAGCTCTTCTGGATTCTAAACGTATTTCGATAGTTACCGCAGATACAGTGAAAAGTGGAACGTCTGAAATACCTCCTCCATACGAACCTCCATCTGAAACTCAAATCAATCGAAATTCATTGAATGATCGCCTTCCAACCACCAAATCAAACTTTTCAGACGAAGACGACAACGTATACGAAGATGTGAATACAATCGACGATGTCTTTCAAACAAATAAATCAATATTATCAAACGAAGACGACAACGTATACGAAGAAGCGAGAGAAATCGACGATATATCTTACAATCAGATAAAACCGTCGCAAAATCAAGAAGATGATGAATATATCGATATAGAGATGAGACGAGACGGAGAAACAGCAGGAGGTCCTAAAGGGTCACGTTCCTCGACTCTATACGAAGAACCGATATCTTTTTATGATCTCCAAAAAGTTAAAAGAGTCGTATCTATAGTCGAGGATCCTGAAACCGAAAAAAGAAGAATAAGCCGAGCGGAAAGCGGAAAGAAATCTTATGTGATAGAAGACATGTCGATGTATGTGACTCCTCCGACTACTCCAGCTCCGAGACCCACTTCTTTAGCCTTCATCAAAGAGAGAATCGTCACGAACGCTGAACACATAGCAGAGATGATACCGCAAAGAAGACTGAAGGAAGACATTCACTTGCCTGTTAGAATACGCAGACAGGTCATCAAAGGAGTCGAGCAGGAAGATGGAGTGGCCAAGATGATAGCATTCATCGCGTGGTTCCTCTTCATTGGCACAAGGATGTTAGTGTTATCGTCTTTTTCAGCCTTCTATCTTATGCCTTGCGTTTACATATGTTTGAGTCATTATCTTCTCGTCACGTTTCTACTATTGTGCAATTCTTGGACGGAGAAATGGCGCAGGAAGCTCTTCTATATATTTTTAGGTTACATCTACACTTTCTGTCTGATCGAGTTCAAGATGAAATTCAGAAGAGTTCGGCTGTGGTATGCAGTATTTTTTTCTATAGTGACTATTGAAAATTTCATTCTTACCTCTGTGTGGTACAAGACAGGCACTTTCAATAATTGGTGGTACGATTACATTGTTCTTTTGTTAATGGGATCGACGATAATGTCGTATGTTTGTTTCGCGATTTACGCATTGCTATTAAAACCTAAACGAGTGACGAAATATCCTGCCGTATCACTGTTCAGTGTGTCTCCAGTGTGATGTGATATTTTGCTATTAATAATCAACATTGTATTGACATCAATTAGCTCCATGCATTTTGTAAAGGTGAAATGTGTTAAGTTACCTTTTATTAATGCACAATGTACACAACTTGCATCAAGTGCTGGGAGTGGCTATTGACTGACTAATTTAGATAATTATTTCTTTATAATTGACAATTATCATTAAGAATTAATTGTGAATATCATAATGAGTATTTTGAAAATATTCAAATTTTAATTTAATATGCATTTAAATATTATACTTTTTTTATAATAAAATTATTATATTTTGGATTTCTTCTATTTAACCACTGGCATAAAACAAATCGATTTTCTATAAGTAAATTAAATTTAAATATAAAAAAACACATTTTATTAAGCTAAAATTTAAGATTCGAATTAAAACAAAGATGCACATAAAATAGGGAAGAACCCTTTAATTAATTCCAATTCAACAACGTCGATAATTATCAACTCTTCCAATTCTAATCGCGATGTATCTACTCCAACAAAAATATTTTATCTACAGATGGCAATTTACGATAGCTTAAACTATCGGCAATATCTCAGATAGAATCCTAATAAAAGTCGTTATCACTTATCGAATATTTTCACACGTTCGCCTCGCACACAGATGGCTTCCGAACGAAAATTCCCGCGTATTTTCGAAAGAGAAAAATCGATTTTTTCCCAAAAAAAAAAAAGAATCGCCATATTGTAAAATGTACGGTTCAGTGAAACACGAGCCGTTCTATAGAGAGATACGTGCGTAGGGTAAAAGTCGCCAGGTGCGCCCAGCCGTCGGTCGGCGGCCCACATTTAATTGTTTATTTTAGGATATATCCTAAAGAAGTTATCTCTAAACATTCGATTCAAAGAACGGAACGCTTTAGCGGAATTTCACACGTACGTGCGCTTTTTTCATTCTCGAAACGAACGCGGAACAAGAGCGCTTCCATTCGATGATTTATCTCCGTTTGTTCTCGTAAATGCTATGTTTGACTTACTTATTATTTCCTTAAGTTATAAATCATTTTTGTTTCACCAACTAATGAATTTAAGTAAAATTTGGATAAATTGGTTGAATTCTATTGAGACTATTTTCGTACACTATCGCAATATTCAAAGCGAGGTCGGTTATTGAATTTCACTGGTCATTTTACAAATTGAAAGATTTTTGATTAGAATTCAAATTCGTCGTGAATTCACTTTCGATGATTGCTATTTAGTTAGGTTAAAAAAAATATCCTAATAAAATCGACTACTAACCTATCTTAGCTGAACATCTCTCAATTTGTGAAATGACTATTGCTAATTTGATAACAGGCTTTAACATTTAATTAATTATATTTTTATCAAATATATTAATATTATGAATAGCATTTAGTACAGAAATTTTTATTTGAAAAATTAAAGCACGTTCACCCTTTCTCTGTATCAGACACAAAGAAATGCACTTCTTTCTTATAAAAACAATCATTAAAAGATCAACATCAAAATCAACACTACGGGGCTGCTTGCAACTGTTAAAAAGTCTATTTTTCTCCTCGGGCTGTTGACTTTTTATTTTAATTGTTGAACTCGAATCGTACGTGAAATTTTCTGTCAGTTGTAAAAATACAATTCATATTATATTGCATATTCGTATTTCCTTCCTCGATAAATATTTCAAAAATTCATTTTCTTTGTTGGTTCGGATTTTGGAAATCAATTCATTTTAGATTTTTTTTTCGGAAAGTATTTACTGTGTCGATTTCCTTGAATATATTTTGTTCATAATACTTTACAATACAATTTTAATTAATGATGGTACAACACTTCCATTAACTTTAAATTATAATTATCGAATATTCAGGAATGATGAACTTCTCATCCTCAAAACGAATCTACATAATATCTATACATAAAACGAACGAAACAATAAAGGTAAATTCTTTGAGCATAATTAAGCATCTCTTTGATCTTGGCATAATATAATGAATCTACTTTTTGATTTTCACTAGCAACACAATTTCAATAATGAAAATTTCCTGATCAAAACACTGCGAACATTTCAATACATATTGACTGATGTGTGGATTAAATATGTAACATACATATTTATACATTTGTTATTACAAATAGTCCGATAATAAAGTACACATACCTATGTACATATACCGACTTATTCGATCAAATGTGAATCAACGAAGTGAAACAAATTTGCACAATGAGAGGCACTTTCGTTCTTTGACATATTCTGATATGAAAAATATATTTCCATATATATTTTATGTGAAGAGCACTACACTTATTTCCTTCAGATTTCATCTTTATTTCATCAAAAATATTTATTTGACCATATAATAGCGCTATTCTGTGTGTATGTGTGTCAGTGTAACGCTACAAAAATACGTTGATATATTCAGCGGATTAATACATAAATAAACTGGGCTCTAATCTGAGATTATTCCAACGTTCCGATGTACAGTGAATCTTCTAGGAACAGGGACGAATCCACGTACTGTAATATGACTTTATCTGGCGGATATTTCGACGATTCATTATTTGAGGACCGACTGTATAAATACATCTGAATATTTCAACCATTGCGAAATCGAATTCGTAACGAAACGAGAGAAAAAAATCTCATAAGCCGCGCACAATAACGGGTCGCATTTTTTCGATTCGCGACTCGAATTCTCCGAACTCAGATAAGCCAAGGACACAACAAACAAACGAGCGGATGAAAAACGCGAGCATAAATAAGCTAACGAACGGTACGAGAGCTGGAAAAACGGTCAAAACGATCCGAAACAAAAAGAAATCGACGTCAAAGGTCAAAAACTTCGGATACATTTCAACGGTTGTCTCGAAGAACAGTGCAAAGCCTTGTCCGGCGATCCGAGATAAAAACTCTCGGCCTCCCGTGTACACTGGCCACATTATTGTATTATATACTTAAGTATATATATTATCATTTATATACATATATAAAGTGTGTCCAGTGGTGGACCCGATCGATTTTGGGGGTTGCTTTGAAACTCATTAATTTTTTCGTTAGAGCACGCGCTGCTTTCGATCTTTGAGGGGTCATCGGCTTGTCGATCGATTCGTGGATTTCGTCGCTTTTTTGCTTTTCGGGTTTGTTTGAGTGTGGAAAATGTACTCTTTTTGTATGGTGGAAGGAAATATTTTGCATTTCGGAAAATTCCGGATTTTTTTTACGAGCGCCTAAAGTGTTCATCCCTTTGAAGTGGGTAAATATTTTTAGTGGGCGGGTACTAAGCATGTTTGAATCCAAGTCGATGCGATAGGTTCTTTGGGATGTATGGAATATCTGGGTATGATTATTTTCTAATATTAGAATATTATTTTGTGCGTCGAAAATGATATGATGATCGGTATTACGAAAAAAATTAACATCTATTTGCGTCAAGAAGAGATAACGACAATAAAATCAATCACAACTGCCAGATAAACATCTAATACCTACTTGATTGGGAATTAATTTCGGTATATCAAATAATTAGCGAAGCTTAAAATTCGATTTGTATTTTTTCGAAAAAACCCTAATATCTTCCTACGTTGTAAGTAGATAAATATGATATAATCAATCATAACTAAGTTGACCATTCGTTTCGGATTTTCCAGGACAAAACCGATCAGCCTAATTGTAAATCAACAAAAATTATAATATTAATACAATTACAATTACACTAACGAGATTAACTTATTTTGTTCATTAAATTTTTCACAGATTCGAAACTTTATAAATCATATTATACCTTAACCAAATTAAAGTACTGCAGACTTATAAATAGAAAAATATAGCCTTCATGTGGTAAATATCTTACAGAAGATAGAGCTGATGATGAAAATATTATTTATATAGGAACCGACCAAATGTAAGTGAAAAATCATCAAAAGAAAACAGGACCTTGACGAAATATAAGTAAATTAGCTATAACCTCATCAAATTTTCTTAAAGTCAAATAAAATGTGCAATCCCGCATATATTGGCTATGTATTTCTCAATTTGAAACACTTCAAATACTTTTTATTATCTCAATTGAACTAAAAGACATTGCGAGAATGCGTAATTTATTATACTTTAAGAACACCTGACGAGTTTATAGCATTCACCTATAAATTTATAGATGTGTATTATTTTCCACGAAAATTCCATATCTGTGAATAATATCGTAGTAGTGAAAAATCATACTGCTTATATGTATCAATTGAAATACATTTCATCACCTACACCTTTCATATGTTTCGATTAATTTCCAAATATTTAATGACACCTATGTGCACCAATTTACTCTTCAGAATCTTGACCTAATGGCTAAATTGTCTTCACTATATAGTGAATGAAATTAATCAATGATAATTGTGTGTAATTGAATAGAAGTTACCTGTATAAAAACAATTGACATACATTTGACGACTAAAAAGGCCTAGAGGTACAAGTGACTGCGGTGATTTCAAGAAAAGCGCGTTCGAAGTTGACCATGTACCTACATGTATTAGGAAGAGGTTGACTGATTTGATGATATTATATATCTTGACACACGTTCCGAATTTGCTTATATCCTTTTGCCACCAAGTAAATCAGCGTGCACAGAAGCAATTCCTGCGCATAACTCAATTTCGGCAAAAATGTCACTTGTTACTTTCGATCGTCATTTTAAATCTACTAGCAGTAGGCGCATGTGTATCAAAATTGTTCGGAATTAATCAAATTTCGTATTGCCACGGATGTGTTTATTGCCATCTATGTGTGAAATAAAAAATATTTTACACCTTATATACATTAAGCGGTTTAGTTTCGTAATTACGACGCGTAGTTCGGAGTGTAAGGCGCGGGCTAATAAATTGAACGCCCGAGTTCTCAAGGCACGGGCTGGCTGAAAATTTCGAGCATCGTTAGCGTATTTATAATATAGATTTGTCCTCAATAATACCATTTTTATCTCCTTTTCATGCTCCGACCGTCTTCAGCACTTCAAGCTTTCGCTGATCCACTTCTTTAAACACTTTAAATCCCTGAAAAAATCTAATATTATAATCAGTGGATGAATAAAAATTATAATTAACGATAAATCAATCGATGGATAAATAAAAATTCGCCCGCCCCTGTCTTAAAAGTGCACATAGGACGAGGCCCAGTGCCGCAACACGGGCGACCATTGATGGCGGACGGGCCCCATTTGCGATTTATTAAATCCAGCCAGTTCTTCGTCGAGGAATCCTCCGGTTTCTTCCACTGGTAATGAGCCACTTCAAACGAGACCGTGGAAGCGACGCTTTTTTGCCGCCAGGGCCGGATCTGGGGACCCGGATTAATGCGGGCCTTATTCATCATATCGCATGTCAAAGGTTCGTAATTTTTCGCGAATGTCTGTTATTGAAAATAAGGTCGTTTTTATTATTTTTTTTTTTTTTAAGAATTTTAATATGGCGTCTTGAGTGTTTTGTCGTGTTTCGATGTTTGGTTTATTTGTATAATTAGGATTTTTAAGATCGCTCATTATTCTATATATATTTTACGAGTGTGTGTTGGTGGGAATTGTATATTTTCTCGTAATCTTCTTACAATCTCGAGCATTTCTTCATAATCATTTGCGAATAATGAGAAGAAAATCACCTCATTTGCTAAGTGTTGTTGAGGCGAGTTATACTTATTTATAAATTATACACATATAACTGTTCAGATATGCTTTTTTCTTTGGAAAAAAATTGAGTACTAATATACGTAATCACGATTGTTTCATGAGTCAACAGTTGTATCTTATTTTCAATTACGCGTTGATATAAATCTATCATTTTATTTATAAAAAAATCCAGATATTTATAAAAATAAGACAATCGACGATACTATGCATGTATATATGTTTTTTTTTCGATTGATGCAAATATGTACTCACAATCGTATTTACCTGAACGTACCAAATTATCGACGAAATCTTTTTTTTATTATCAAAATAAATTTGAGTCACACGGATGTCTAATTGCGCAATTTCAATATTATTTTTACATTCGTGCAATATCATCAAATCTATACGGATCGATAATATACTCATATGACGCAAGCACAATGACTTCATTTATGCATCTATGAATAAATGAGATTAAACTATCTCACATATGATTGTACGTAATTATGTCCGGCAGCAAAAAAGCTCTCGCGAACATCTGCCGCAAAAATAGACGATTCTTGGAAGAAACATCGAAAAATGCGCTCATTAAAAGAATCCGTCAGTTCCTACCGATGAAATACAATACTTGTTTATGGAAAATAAACGAACCGAACGAGATGCGAAGGCGTCGATCTCCCCATAAGTATTATATGAAGAACCCTTTCTACATCACCGAAAAGATGCGCAATAAGGAACTCGTCAAATGTCTCGTTTCCTAACGCAGAAATCGATTCTCAAACTGTTTGAAAAATAATAGAGCTAAATATGCATATTTTAACGCACTTTAAGGTGGTTAATTCAATGCAACTATCAATAATAGGTACATACGAAAAAGACATTGTCCAAAAAAATCCAAGCCCGACGAAAACGAAATCTATCTCTATAAGTGCGTGAAATTGGATTTTTAATTTTTACAAGGGTTGTATTAATAAAACGATCGATAAAATTAGCTTTTGCGGTTTAAAAGTGTGTAAAGTAGTGATTTTTCGAAGTGATACTTGTAAACATAGACCACTAGTTCCGAGTTATTTTGCGATTTTGCTCTATTTCGATCATATTCTGCACCGGCATCGGCCTTGGATTAATTTTCCATACAAAATAGGCACTGTCCTTTCGCGACATTTCTAAGGCGCCCTTAAATATTTCAGTGTAGAGTTGAGAATCGCAACTAATGTCGAATCAAACATCGCTCATTCGTTCTATTTCTAGAAACGTTGGATACAATTCAAAGTGGTTCTAAATTAATTTTTCTTGCGGAAAAAAAAAGGTGCTTTCGTTCGATTCTGAGATCTGCTTCGACGTTGTGGATTGTCTTGTTTTTCTTAATTCATATATCAGTACGCATTGCGAGTGGACGGACGATATCAAGTGGTTCTCGGTAATTATGAATTGATTCCGCATTATATGGTAAATGGTTCGTAAAAGATTCGATTACGTGTGTATTGGACTCGAGTGGCTCTCGAAAGTGGTATAGATTACGAATTAAGTTCATCGCGATCTGAGAATGCCTTCGTGTTTAATAATTAAATATCTTCTCGAGAGCAAATATTATTGTATGTACCGGTAGTGAAGTTCATATTGAGCAATTTTTGGTTAATGAATAAGGCTTTCGTAATGAAAATAATTATTCATATAGACGTGTTTTGAATGAAAAATGCAAGTGGATATAATTTCAGTAAATATTTCTTTCAGTAAATATAATATATACTTTCGAACGGAAATATATTTCATTAATGAAATATGAAAATATTTGAATTGTAACAAATTGTTATTCACGTATGATATTCAATACGATTTCAATCATATTTGTTTGTGAATTCGTATAATATATTGTTACATTTGAATCACAAGTATTATACATATAATACATTTGTACATTATACAAAAATTTGCATTTACATACAATACAGTAATGAATAAATACATATATCCTCCCAAAATTTCGAAGACGATTACATACATACATACTTACAATATTACAGAATATGAGATTAATTTCCAGTACGCTTTATTTAGACATTTATAGAAAATTATTTTCATTTTTAGCAAATCCAATTTAAGCTTATTCGAACACATCGAACATATTCTCAGAACGAGATTATGAATTATGCTCGAAGTTCCTGCGAAAAAAATCATAAATGAAAATAAAATCCAATAAGAAATACATAGAACCGTACATTTCGTTTTGACCGCACCTACTAAACCATTGTTCTCTGAACGATGACATGTGGAAATTATGCAAAATCGCAATATTCATTTTTTTAACAGATCGTAAATAATACGAACGCGTTCCAGTAATCGCACAGTGACTTCAGGCATTCATAAATCAGTAAAAAAAATCCTGTTAAAATTACTGATTTATATCCGAAGATCGCAATCTACTAATTGGGACTAACAAACTTTATAGGTACGCATTCGACGCTGTTTATATTATTTTAAGTTTTCAAACTCGAAAAAAAATGGTATTTTTCGTAAACAGACTCAATCGGGTGTAGCGATAACCTTTTGTGATAAGCTTTAACTTGACCTTTTGAAAAAAATCCTAATTTTTAACGTCTTTAATGATAACCGACCCCTATTGATAGAATGGCTGGCTTGCTGATAAGTAAAAATTATGAAACATTTCGGATGTGAGTAAAATTTTACTTTTCACATATTTAGAATTGTTTACAATAATAAAGATTCTTAACTTCCGCACTTCAGTACAGCCGCATTTTTTTTTTGGTTCCTTAATTACATATTATTTTGGAAAAATAACCTCGATACTGTCAAAGAGAACTTTGAGATTTTTCGTCTAATTGAATCACTTATATGGATTTTTTGATTCAACGAAAAAATAATTTAATTAAGCTAGAAAAAGGCTCGGTTGAAACTTCTTCCGATTTAACTTCCGCAAAAGACCTTTTATTAAAAAAAAAAGAATCGAGACTATAATTTTGAATCCGATTTTCATTTTTCAATATCAATAGAGCGTGAAAATATTCCGTTTAATTTAATTGAAAATTTTCAAAAGTTCATAACTTTCTCATAATATATTTTAACTTTTCATCAAAGGGTTCAAAATTTCACAACAACGTTAACCTATTAAACCCGAATCATTTATTTCGAACGGTGAAAAAACTTTCTGGATAAATATATTTGTTGAAAAATATATAAACGTAGAAGATTTATTTTTCACAATTTACTTTGTATCATATACCTATTGAATCACATATGTCATGATTCATTTTATAAATTCAATGATTTTCGGGTAAACAATGAAATCAAAAGCAAACGAAAAAAATGAGATAGTATAACACGTTAAATTACACATATCTTATCAAATTAGTTAATCAAATAAAAATAATAGGATTTGTCTCTTAAACACAGCATAATTTTTGTATTCAATTTTCTGCATCCATGAATATTACGTACAAATTTTTAATTCGAGTACATACATATAAATCTTAAATGAACATTTTTCTAGCGATAGTATTTATATAATATATCTTAGTATTCGTAAAATTAATTGAATACATTAAGAAAAAAAGAAACACTAAGCGAATTATATTGAAACATACAATTGGCTCCTGTGTATATGAAACGCATAGTACCTACTTTTTTGAAAATCATTAATTAAGAGAATTCACAATTATGGACTACACATCACAAAAGATTAATTATTAGACAAAGAAATATAAAGAAAATGTTTACAATTAATTTTCCTTAAACAAGAAAGCTTATTTTTTCAATGATAAATGAAAAATAATAATTAATCAAATAAACGATGCAATTAATTCATTCCGTTTTCACAAAGTGTCTATATTTAGCAAGAGAGCAAGAAATTTGGTAATTTACTCTTGTGTAACATCCTAAATACACATGAATTATATTCGAAAGATAAAACTAACTTAACCACATGCAATAGATAAGGCACGAAACCCATCGAAGCAGACAATAACTCAATACAATTAGTTAACTTTCATTTATCGAATATATCCCAACTTGGTAAGTAAATATGAAAGTTTGATTTTGTGCAATTTTTTTTTTTTAGAAAAATACGATCATTGACAATCATCAAATAATTAACATGGTAGATATTACTTTATGAATATATATTTTTATAAATTTGTTTTTACACAATTAATTTGAGTGTTTCGTAATGTGAACATGATTCAAAACTGATTGCATCAACTGGTAAATGAATTGTAATGAAATATACATACATACATAAAAACACGATTTCTCAATCTGACAAAATTTTTCATTTAATTTTTCGCATCGCTGAAAATCAAAGAATTCGAGCTAGAATTGTATCTCTGTATTTTTATATCTGATTTTTGCAAAGTCAACAAATACCAGACTACATCATGAAATGTACTTATAGGTACAATATGTATTTACATATGTATACATGTACATATTTGATTCTGAAATAAATATTATAGAAAAACAAGACAACGAATTATTATAAAATATAAAAAATTATAACTTTTACGTTAAATAAGTGTTTACATATGTATATCGAATGAAAATCTAATATACATAATAGAATTATATACAATTTACTGTATTGTTGAGAAAATATTGACTAAAATACATCTGCAATTCTACATAAATGAATATGTATCTATGAAAATTTATTAAAATTATTATTATCTCATAAATCTGAATAATCAAACGAAAATATAACCATATACCTATGTATAAATGATGTCCAATTAAAATCGAATTAAATTTTCTTTCGAAAAAGATGTTTGATCCAATTACAGATTCCCAATGTGAGACCCACTTTGATTACGTTTAACCAACTATCAAATTCGACGATTAATTTCCATTTTCAATTAAAGTGATTGACTCAATCAAGTGTTTTAACATTTAATTAAAATTATTTGAATCGACAAGCTACAAAACTAAGTGTGCCTGTTTGTGAACGAATTTTCCCGGAAGAGAATTATTTTCCACGAAAAATAGATATTTTTAAATCAAAATTGATATCGTTAATAAGATAAATTAAAGTTTGCTTTAAATCGCTTTCCTATCTCTAGTGTAAACTTCAATTCGTGCACTATAGTAATCTTCGATTATTTTCAGTCTAACAATAAGTATGTATATATACGTACGTATATGTACTTGTCAATGCTCACAATAGGCAATTTATTGTATAAAAGGTGGGAAATGCTTTGTGGAAATAAGAAGGTCTTTCATATTAGACAGAACTGTATTCAAAAGTTTAACGTAGTTTATCGAATTATCAAAATTACGTATGTTTATCACTTACTCATTGTTACTCGAAAATATTGTTTCATAAAGACCGTTCGTCTATTCGATTCACCAATAATTTACTTAAATATTTTCCCTATTCGTTTATTCATCTATTATTTTTAACTATTCATCTTTTCAACCAATTGACATGTTTTCAACAGCCACTATGAAAAACTTCCTTTAGAAAAGGTGGGTTTTTCGACGAAAACCTTTCAACCGTTATTGAGTTATTCTTAACCAAGAGTTCCCACATTTTTTTCGCGATCCAGTAATTACAATACAAAAATAAAAATTTCAAAGTTTTATTATATACCAAGCTATTAATGTTTTTTTACGTTTAATTTAAAACATAATGAGATTCGAAATATCAATTCGAAAACAGCAAAAAAATTAATCAACTAACACAGAGTTGCAAAAAACCCTTCGTGTGTTCGTATATTTTTCGATAGCTTAATTTTTTTGTTCAATGTAGTAAATAAAACACACATGGCAACTGAATTTCTCAAAGAACACAAGTTACCTTTTATATCGAAATTGAGTTAAGTACAGAAAATGGTTCTGTATCATATAAAAAGAACCGTTTTCTGTACTTAACTCAATTTTGATAATAAAAGGTCACTTGTGCTTTTTATGAAATTCAGTCATATATAGTTTCTTTAATAATCTCACTCATATCGAATCATTTTATTTTGTAAAGAACTAAATGCATGCTGTTAAGACTTCCTTACACATATACGATTAATCATACGACAGCTCACGATAGAGTAAAAAAATATTTTTTATTCATATAAACAAAAGAAACACGTTTTTTTAAATTGTGATCCAAAACGTATCGTCAATAAGGATCTTTAATCTGTAAATTTTTAAATGCTAGATCACATTCGATCAGTTCGATCTACCTACACGTATACGATAAATCGCACGATAGGTTAAAAAAAATATTTTCTATACATATAAACAATAGAAACTCATTTTTTCTAAATTAAAAGTCAAAACAGATCATCAATAGGAACCTTTAATCTATCAATATTTTCACGCTTCATCACATTCAATCAATTCGATCTACCCACGACAACATCAACAATTCGATCGTCCAATCGCCGACCGGATATCGGAAAAGAACCGCCCTTCGACGGAACTTCCCGCCAACGGACGCGTCCGAAACATTCGAAATTTCAAATTCAAAAAGGGCGCGCTTTTGCGCGAAAGCCTTTTATCTCGTCCCTACCCTACGGTTGGTCGATAGTGGGCGGGAGCGAGTTCGCTAGTTCAGTCGCGCGGCGGACTCCGAGCCGGAATATCGCGTTACTGCTCAACCGGAACTTCGTCTCCTAAGGTTTTCGGTCGTTTCCGGTTCCCGTCTGTCTCTAGGCTCTTGCGTTTCCGGATCCGGAAAAGCGCCGAGTCGCGTTGGCGCGCGATTTGAACGTTTCCGCTTAAAGTTGGCGGTCAGTTGTGGTGTTGTTGTTGTGTTTTTCGGCGCGGGTCGGTTTTTGCGTTTGCTGACAGTTCGTGTGACAATTCGTTCGATGGCTCGTTTCGTGATGATATTCGATAAGGGTGCAAGTGATGTTTTTGAGGAAATTTAGTTGTGTATAGGAATCGCTCATATAAAGGATATAAACGAATTTGGAACGTGTACCGAGATATATCATCGAATCACTCGACCTCTTCCTAATACGTTTAGGTACATGTTCAATTTTGAACACGCTTTTCTCAAAATCACTTGTACCCCTTGGCCTTTTCAATCGTCGTTTGAAGTGTGTGTATTGAAAGAACTTGTATATATTTTAATGAATTTGCACTTTTCGTTAATTAATCACGTTAACAGACTGTCAAACTCTTTATAAAAAAATTGTCGATTGACTTGAGATTTGAAATTAGTGAAAAAATCGGGTTAATTTTTTGAATAGTTTTAGTGACTACAGGTGTTTGTATGAATTAGATGTTTGTGTAAATGTTGTAAATGCCATTTATTTGATGAAAATTCGTTTTTTTTCTCTTTCGATATATTCAAATTCATTTGTGTGGTGTTGTATGTTTGTATAATTTTATAATTTTCGTTTAATTCAACGAAAAGTTTTAAAAACGAATTGTATTTTGATCGAGTTCGATTCGTTGTCGATACTGTCAACATTCGATATAACTTCTTATTTTTATTACTTTTATTTTGCGATTTATTTGATATTTATTTTAGATTGATATAATTTATTTTATTATGAAAAATATGATCCGTCAAAAGCATACATCACATACAAGACTTTTTCCGATAATTCAATTTAATGTACCAAGATTACCTCGATTTTCTATTCAGCGCACGTCATATATTTATTTCTAACGTGTTCTATTTATTATTGAGTTTGTTTGATGAAGCTGTCAATAGTATTATGAGTTTAAACCAAGATAGTGTATGAGAAACTCGGACTATGCACCCTTATCATCACTTGTATTTTAATTCTGTCTTTAAATAATGTGTTAATACCATTTAAATCAAAACATAATAAATAACTAGTATTTTTCGAATGCATAAGTGAACTATTCGTTTTTTTTTTTAATTTTTGGTTGAATATTATGATATCTATGAAACGAGACTAACGAATAACATTGACGGATATCATTAATAAAGAAGCACATAAATTATTATAATTTAATATCTACAATCAGAAAACGGAATATGTCAATGAAATAAAACAAATGCGCAACATTTCAGTCTCGTAAACAAAATGATTTATAATTATACCTGAAACAATAGTCGAACATTTAAATACATATTTACACTCTTCAAATATCCATAGTTCGTTTACATTATTGCAACGAGCCAATGAACTTTTTAATAACTTTGTGTTACTTTTCAAAGGTTCAAAAGATAATTAGTGTATTCATTGTATTTTTTTCATATTTGAGTTCAGATGTCATAAAAAAATAAGACAGATAGTATTTTGTAGTGAGTGTGAGTTGTTCAAAAAGAAAATATCTTCAAATATAATGACTTTTATTAGTTAAATTAAAAATTTTGGATTTCAAAGGTGCTAGATAATTTACTATTGTAAGTATAAACATTTTTTTTATTCTTATCATTGAAAACGTCAAAAATACATTTAATTCTATGATCTTGAAAAGATTATAAAAAATCAAGTCTAGAATTTAATCAAAACAAATAAACTCTTCATGAATAATTTAGGATTTATTTTTTTTTCCTTCTAATTTATATAATTTGTAAACAAGATCAATGACAAGATTAATCTAATCTTATAAGAAAAGAGAATTGAAACAAATGTAAAAACATACTACAATAAGATTTAGAAATGCGAATTTTATATTAGAAAATAAATCATTTTCATTCTTTTACACCTTATTTCGTTTTTCTCGTCAATATTTTTTTTGGTTGATTAATTTTTAGATGAACCAATTAAGGGAGCATTTTGAATATTATTATTCGTTTGAAAAGGTACATTTCTTCATTTTTGATTAAAGAACGGTGATATATGTATTTTTCATGTTACTTCAAATTAAAATCGAATAAGTTTTTCTTTTTTCAATGCACTGTAAAATTTAATTACTTTTCATTCGTGATTGTATTAAACTCGTTCATTTTCGTTTCTAGTTTAAATACAATTCAGATTGTTATATTTTCATTGTTTCGTTATCATCTTACGCAAAGTTCTCTTTATTTGAATAGATAAGGCGATGTTCAAAGTGAAGTTGATCATGTTCGATGAAATTTTTCTTGAAATCACGAAAGATTCATACAACTGAAAAAAATCTAATATCATTCTCATATTATGATGCATTTTCATATCTGAAGATAATTTTTCGGATACATGCCCTTTACACCCTGACGTGATCATTATCTATCTTTAATCATCACAACGTTGTAAAAAAGTCATTTTGGATTTCGAATTGCTATCATTTGTTTTGTGATCACACATACACGTTTCTGTGATATGTAAAACAGTGATGCATTCGAATACACCAATTCTGAAAAGTATTAAATAATAGATCAATATTATATTTAAAAATGTAGAATTTTTTCGTATTCTTTATAATTCAATTTCAAAATTGAAAAAAAATATTGTTCACCAATCAAGGTACAACGCAAATCTTTGCTGAAAATTTTCTCAGTAAACATTGGTTTTTATTCGATCAATCTTGTTTTTGCGCAGTAAGGGGTCTACCAATTCATTTTACGAATTTCTTCGCATATAATAGTTTAAACACAAAAAAAAAACTGAATAAAAACTCATAGGAAACTTCTCAATTTTATTCATACTTAAATGCTTATTAACTTTATTAGATAAATCACACAAAACACCCATAACATCTACATAGCTTAACAATTCATGCTGTAAAAAGCAATATCATACATACATATTTAAATACTGAATCCTGATAATAAAATACTGAAAATTGAAACTTATTCTCTGTTTCTTTGGATTATTTTACGAATTTATGATAATATGATTGTGTGATGCTTATCAAAAAACAGTTACAGTCATTTTGAATTTATGGAAGTAGTCAATGGAGATGATAATTCACGAATGATCGTTCAAAGTTCAGTTTCAGCATTTTCGATATACGCACAATTCGAACAATTCTCTCGTAAATTTATCAAACAACTGTGACATGCAGACAATACGACTATTCCTAATTAATGGAGAAAATATACGTTAGAATATAATTGAACTACAAGCATTTAGAGAAAGTAAATATGTAGTCTGAATGAAACAATAGTGAAACATTAGTGTACACAAGTACAGATGTTTCAGTATTATAATATTTCACTTTTGTGTTGTTTCGAATGCGTTTTCACTCATACATAAGTTCCATAGCCTTTTTATGACGAGAACTGACTCTGACATTCTGAGAGTTCTCGACCTGATTACGTCTGTAGAAATTCTAATTGCTCTTAGAATGCTAAACTTCTGCTAACAAAACACTATTGTTTATTTCGACTATTCTTACGATAAACATTCTCAACATAAATATTATATTTGTGCATAACGGAAACTCTCAACTTTATTGAACATACATAAATAATTCTTTAACGATCCTTCATCATCTTCTCTACGATATAGGGTAAAAGAATGATGAAAAATTTAATCCATTTTCTCGCAGTGAAAATTCAAAGTACTCATTAAATTAGATTTCCTTTAATATTTATAATAGCTATTTGTGCTAAATATAGTTATACACACTTATGTTTTAATATTATTATTTTTATATGAAGATATATTTTCAAACTATTAAATTCAATTATAAAATAGAAAACGAAATCTGAATTGATTGAATAGGAATATTGAAATAACAATGGTAATAACGGCTAACATATGTGTTGTATCACAATATTTATGACTCAAAATAATATGTTTTTTCAATGCAGGTATGTTAAACTTTTCTTCACGAAATTTTGTTTACATTATATTTTATTATATATTATAATTCATACACAGCTACGTATTCAGAAGTAACCGCAATAAAACTACACAGATAATTTTTTATGCCTTTCTAAAGATTATGGTGTTTGATCATTTTACTGGTTTTACGAATTGGAAAAACCACTTAACGACCATTATCTACCGACTTGAATACTTTTGCATAACGAGATAGAGGTCAGATTTATTGAACACGAAACTTTAATTGAAAATGTATCATATTTTTTTGATAATACATAATCAATCATTACATTCAAAATTATTTATTTGCTCCGTTAACGTGGTTTCCTATTTGCAAAACATTCTTAAGTACTAAAATAACCATAAAAATTAAATGTCATAATTTGTAATAACATTTAAGGTATAGTTACATACAGCTCAATAAAAGTCATAACTTCTAAATAACGAGTTACGTAAAACTATTTATGCCTACGTTGAAGTTTTACGCACAACTCATAAACCCACATCAAACATTTTATATGCAGGTGATATCTTGATGCCTAAATAATTTTAAAAAATCAATTACGATTATTCTCCTTTTTCGATACCTTTCATTTCATTTTTATCAATTTGTTATTTTTTTTCTGAATTTGTCTTCAAACAGTAGAATAAAGACAATTCTTTAAAAGAGCTTTAGATTTTATTATTTCCACTGAATGGTTCCTATTTCAAATAATAAGAAAGTCTATGCAGATTCATTAAATTAAAATTTGTTTTGTCAAAAGTGATTTCGAATTTCAAAGGAATTTATTTTCATTTCACATTTACAATTAGATCATTTTTTTTTTACTATATATAACTATTGATAAACTTTTGTATGTTTTCTGCGTAGATATTCATTCTCTTATCCAATAAATCATTTAAACATCCAAAATCATAGATACGAAATGTAAATATAGATCATAAATTATTATATTCGAAAATAATACATGTGATTATATTTTACCTATATATATTTGGCGATTTGAATTTGTCACTAATACTCCTTGGCTTCTAGAGTCATCATATATTATCATATTTAATATTATATATATCGAAAAATGATTTCGTAATTCTTATTTGAATTGAAAACCATCAGAATTATATAGAATCGATTATTTCGAGATAATTATAAGATATCCAATTTCAATCAAATTTATTCATTGTAACCCAATTTATATAACTTCAAAATAAGTTATTAAGGGAAATGACTTATTCCGACAAAATATTAATAAGATTTTATGTATTTGAGAATGACAAAAGGAAAAAAAAACTCTCTACAATTTATTGTAGAAATTTGATATCCGAGCAGTTTTATATTTCAGATATTTCATATTTATCATAGGACACGTTTTCCCCTAATATTATATTTATTAATAATTAATACGACTAAAACAGAAAATACATTTTTCATGTAAGATGTACATAATATTAAAATATATGAACGTATCGTGTAATAGGCACGCTACATTAAATGTTTTAGTACCTATAAAAATAAAATATTTACATGTATCAATTATTCTATAGAAGACACTACTTCTATACAAAATATACGTATTTAATATATCGAAATTTGTACCAAAAACAATTTTAAGGCGGAAAAAGCACCTGTTGAATAAAACTTGTTACTTCCTCAGAGTACCATACGTTTGGTATTATTTTTATTTGAATGAAATAAAATGTGAAAATATATGAATTTGTATGTTACATTGTAGCAGTGTAGGGAAATTTGTATTATTATCGAATTAATAAATTAATTTATTATAGTAATAAGACGTCACACAGCAAATATACACACGCCTCGTCAATAGTTACGCTGTCAGCTACAACTAGTATGATTGACATTTGTCACCGTTTCCTAGTTCGCGTTCTTATGGGTCGCTCGTGACCCGCAACAGCTGTCGTCGATACAAAACTTATTCGACTCTCGAAATCCTTTTTAGATTATGCGTTTATATGTTTGAAAATGTTTTCTTCGGTTGAATATTGTGATATAAATATTTTATAGAGAGGGATTCTGAAAAATGCGTATATGCTTTGTTTCGCGTCTTGGAAGAAAATTCGACAGTTTCAAATTTTTTTTCTGATCCATTCAATCGATGGTAGGTGTATAGATATATTTTTTGTTTATTGATATTACTATTTTAGATTTCGAAATTTAATATTTTGGAAGATTGGCTGATCTTATTTTCAATTTCGATATATATTTTAATTAAAAATATAATTTCTCTTGCTTTTTTCTATCTTTCGATTATTTATCGACAGAAAATTATATTTTAACCGTATAATTTGTAATTAATTGCCTTTTAATGAAAAATTATCATTAATAATGAACAATGCAAATGCAATGAACAATATCAAATATGAATACTACTACAAATATTTCTTATACGATATAGAAAAAGAATGCAGATAAAATATTCAGGCGAGCATACATTGTGTACAAAAATTGTTCTTTTCAAAAGTTTTTTCCTTCGTAAAAAGAAATTCCACTCTATCGAAGCTTTTTTCATTTACAAATATTTTATTACACATACATACATACATATATAAAAAATGCACAAATAATAAAATTTTCTAAATTCAAATAAAAAATCTATAAGAATAATGATGTAGATACATATGTATTTTTTTTATATAAACGTCAATAATATAGTTCACATTTATTTTTTCTGAAAGCTTTCACATATTGTGACGCATATATGTTTAAGACTCTAAGATAAAAAAAACATTCGAAATCGAAAGCAAACAGACAAACCCTCTATTTCTCACGTTCATGTGATTTTCCGAAACCGATTCGAGTACCATACATACACTCATTCCCCCATTTGCGAACTATCGAATATCCACGTGGGTGATGAATGACATTGACGGATGTATGTACGTATATATGTTCATCTTTGTCTTTGGGCACTCGCACAGTTATTATTATAATCGACAGTTCGTAAATGAAGGATTGAATGTATGTATATTTGTATAAAATGTAGCTTTCTATGGGATTTCATCCATCTGAAAAAAAAACATTGTCGTCTTGTACATTTCTCCATTTCAATATATTGAGTGTCTAATTCACAGGGGATTGTTTTGCAAGACTTTTCCATCTTTTCAACATTGAAATGATTCTCAATATTCTATGTGTACTTTCAAAGTCCATTTTCATTGATACAATCGATACATTAGTTATAACTCTTTTGAGGATAGAGGAGAGTTTTTTGTTTTCTTTGTGAAAGCAAATAATGTGCCTTTTCACCATCATACGTTTGTATATTTTCACTGATTTATCAATACATAGGAAATATAAAGGAAAAAAAAACTCACATCATCTCATTTATAAATACAAAAACGTTTCAAATTTCATAAAAATGAAATGCAATTTTGCAGAAAAATATATTATATTAGAAATTGAAAATGTTCTCCGAAGAGATCATGTTTTTTTTTAAATACACGTGTGTATAAATTCGGATTAACAATTGAATATATATCGGCAAATATCATCCGATTTATATAAATAAAATAAAACCTGATAACAAATAATATATATACTGAATTGAAAGTTTCATCAGCTCATATATGAAACGAAACCTTTCAAAAGTTTTTCAATCAAACGTCATGACCCAACATTCAAATAACGATAAAACAATCGTCATGATTTTATTGAATCGTTTGACTAAAAAAAAATACGTATATATGCAATACTGTTATGTGTAGTTCGAACCTTTCGACCTTCGCACAATTGTAGTGTCCTTTTACTCGTTTTTCTGGAAGGGGAAAGGTCACTTGTGATACGTGTAACGAAAATATTTCGCATAGAAATCGAACCTGAATAATTCCTAGTGACAGATAGGAATTCTGTGGTATTTGCAAATAGAAAATGTGGAATGATACTCAAAGTGTACGTGTGTGAAAAATGAGGAAATGTTCATGTTTCAGACTTATTTTGGGAAATCATAAATTTATCGGAAACGAGAAAATACTGAATCATAAACGTATGTACAATTCATTTTCCTTATTTAGATGAAATTATATCACTTGTATCTATATTTATCTGTTACATTTCATTTAATCGTATGAGAAATATAATACGTTGACGATTCATCTGAACGTGAATAAATAAAAATTCATATAAAATTATATATCTATACCTACATATTTGCAAAATTGAAAGTAAAAATAATGGGAATACAATTTAATACATACATATTTTAGAATTTCAAAACGCGATTGTTTGGTTTTGTCTTACAATTAGAGGTTAATTCTGATGTGGTTATGAGCAGACGCAAATTCCGTTTGTTATTTCAATGTAGGATACGATTAACATATGTATGTATATACATATTATATGTGTGATTGATTTTCAATATAACTTGTATTATTGCTGATCGTTAACATATAGTTTCATATTTAGATCCTTTATTTTCATGCCATTTATTACTATGTTATTTGGTAGGATTTTTTTTGGTTTGCATATATTCCATCAAAGCTTTTTTGTAGAACGCTCTTCAAAATACTCGTATAACGTTAATATTGTTAACAAAACACAAACGTTGAGCATATTGAGGCATTGAATGATCGATATAACCTTCCTGAATTCGCATTTGTGCTTTTTGTAAACGTTATACAACCGAAAGACATTTTCACTTACGTGAATAGTATTTAAGGTATATTTCACCATTTTCTAGAATTTTTTGAAAATGAACACATATACTTTCTTTGAAATGTCATTTTAAAATGTAAAAGCTGAAATTGGCTTTATATAATATTTTCTCACTTTGATATAATATGAACATAAATGAAAATAACAAGAGATCTACCTATTAAGTTTTTGTTGAGCCTGCAAATTAACGTTCATAGTTACCTGATTCTATTTAGAGAAACGTCAAATGTAAGCTCTTTATTATAATACGGATATGGGTTGTCGTAAATGCTAAATTACAATAGTATGCGTATTAGAATCAATAATGCTTTGCCTGCTTCCCAGAATTTTCATATACGCATTACGAATTTATGAAAATTTTAGCGAAAGTTTGTTTTGTTCAAACTTTTTCTAAGGAATACTTCCGAACTGGCACTTGTTAAAAACAAAGTCTTGAATGAATCGAGCTTTCCAGTTTTATGTGCGAAGATATCATATAATCTTATTTCGGAAATATTCCAAAAAGTTTTATGATGAGCGCTTTCCTCAATATTCGCTCTATGAAATTTGATTCAAATTCCAGTTAAATATTGAGTAGATACCTACACCAGTTACAAGATCATTAATAAAACTTTGGATTTTAATAATTCATACTAGCTTCTGTAACCCAGCGTTGCTCCAAACTTCTTGGACTTCAAGCAGATTGTTAACTATTATATATTTTCCACATTAATTCCAGTTATCTACTAATCTTATGGTATTTGCCTAATATTTGCTACAGCTAAGTCCTTCCCTCTTATAAAACGACGAAAATGAATTAAAAAAATTCAAAAGAATGAAATTGTAACGATGCAAAACCTTCCCAGATTTGCATGCAACAATCCTAAAAAGCTTCAGGATGGAAAAATATACCGTTTAGGAGTCTATAAATAACATACATGCATACATTGCAAAGAAAATTGCTTGAGGATAATGACAAATGTAGAATTTCAATATATGTATATTTACCATGATTTCCGCTTACCTTTTTCTACACATCCACTCATTATTTCATCATTGTACTTATGAATGCTGTTTTGTGAAGAACCCGTACACATTCAAGATATACGATGCTAAAATTAGCTGTTAAAACAATGCATGTACCTTCATATATCTTAGTTTATGTATGTTGAGGATGTAAAGTTCAAACAAATGATTTAATTCCCTATGATTCTCTAGAAATGATCACTAGTTATCTGCAAAGCGATTTGAATATGAAATTATCCTTTTAGTTAATATTCCGGAAAATTTCACTCACGTTTATATTTATGTTTATTGTGGCTTTTGTTCCTTGGCGTATTTGTTAGTTTAGGTCCTATACATATTTTACTTGTAATTTCAGACAATGAAATTGTACCTTCGCTATTGACTTTAATATACGGGTACATTATTTTCGTAATGTATTTATTTGAACATGTTATTAATTTCTACATATATTTTTATAATATCAAAAGAATTCTCTTTATTAAATATCATTCGATATTATACGAATGAAAAATAATTCCATCTTTCATTTCAGTATCTGAAACACGAATTAAAATTCGTATATTCTACTCACATTCCATGAAATATCAAAAATTAAACACACATGAAAATACATTTTCTATATTATTACCTATGTACGAATGAATATAAAGTAAACTGAAAAAATAACATGATATCGTCACAAACCAATTTCACATTTATTATATCAAGAGTTTATTTTCGTCGAGAGACCACCGAAAGCTAAACGAAAGACAGGTGTCGAATGCAAGTATCGCTTACATTGTTAAATTCGCTAAAAGGCGAAACGAAATTTTGAAGTAATTCTCATTCGAAATCGATTCGTTTCATTTTGAAAGCTGCAAAAAGTGACTTTTCATTTTCGACATTTTCCTTTCCGTTCATTCGGCTTCACTTCGCACGCATAAAACAACGTCTATAAAAGTATGTCTCTGAACCGCTGTTTATTTCCATTTATGCCAAGTAACTATTAGTATTTTGCTCGGAACAAAGAGAAACTATTGTTTCAACGCTTTGCAGGAATGCGTAGTCAAAGAAACGAGCTTCAGAAAATGTATAATGATTTTCAACACTCAACTTGTGTAGATTTAATGAAACGCTGAAGCCGACTGAAATACGCTTCAGTTGTACAGCTGTCAGATCATTATTTTTTCATTTGAAATTCATCACATATTTTGCACATTTTCGCTCAATTTTCGCACACTCGAATGCGATTCTTTATTAAATTGTTTTGTTGTCGTAATGTGAATATATTTAATATCGTTTTTGTTTTTCTTCCACTTTCAGAAACAAAATGAGACTGGGCAGAACGAGAAGAAAAAACAGCGACTCCGCAGATGGAGTCGCAACCCCTAAGCCACAACCCCCAATCATAGGTAATTTATGCTGAAATTTCAATATTCATTCTTAAAGTTATTGTTATTTTTATATACCTACCCGTCTCTCGGAATCTTCGCATTGTATTTATTAACAATAAGCTAGAATTTCATAATAAACATTCATTCGATAGAATTCTCATATACTACAATCTCTTGAACATTTTATGTTATTTATTCCCTGTCTAATTGTAAGGTTTCTTTTTACAAAACTAAAATAAAAGTTAAAAGAAACTAAAGTTATTATCTCTATTAAAGTATAACGAATTTCAATTGATTTTCTCAGAATAATAATTTATGTTTCTTGTATCTATCGTCTCAAATGAATAGTATAGAATATTGCACAAGCAAAATTTCAATTTGTGAAAATATGAAAAAATAAGCATATAGAGGAATTGTTTTAAATATGGAAACATTTAAGCTTTAAGCGTGTATTTTCCACAAATGAATAATAATTAACGTTCTTAAAAAATAGATTGAGGCCAAATATACATACTTATTGTTAGTTATTTGTCGATTACAGTAAAAGGAAGAAATAATTTCTTAAATTTGAAAAAAAATGACTATAACTGAAAAATATTTTTTTCGTCATTTTTCGTACGCGTCTTAAATATGGAACGTTGGTGTTTTAAAATACGAAATAGTCAAATGGTGGCAAATATAGAATGCTGAATTTCATTTCAAAGTAATGCGTTTTCGATCCAACAAATCGCCAAATAGTTATCTCATAACATATCTTAAAAAATATCACATTTCAATGTTATAGCTGATATTGTTAAAAAAAAAACCTAGTAAAATTTCAATCCTCAATATTTTCAGATTCGATATCGATATTTTAGTTTTTTTTTTTGAAATCACATAATAATACTATTAGTGACTGATATTATGCAAAATCAGCAGATTGTCGAAACTGTAAGTAATAAACATTGCGATGTTCCATATTTGGCGCATGTTTCATTTTTGGGACAATTCCTCTACATCAGTTTATCAACATTTGACAAATCATCAATCAATATACATATAATTTCTTATTCACTGATCACTCTAGAGTGCCGCGTACAACAATTACATAAACGCGAACTACTACAACAAGTCGGTCGCAGAAACATCTCGGAATCGAACGATCGCAAATTAATTAAGGTTATTCGAGAGCATCTCGTCAATTGCATTCTGACATTCTGCACAAATAGCTCGAACGTAACGTGCATATTGAACCGATCACTTAACCGATATAAATTGAATTTTATGGACTTTACCAATATCACTTATCTCGGGTTTGGCGCGGCGGGCTTTATTGCCGGAGAGGTATTCGCCGGGCAGTCGTAAATTTGTTGGATTCGACTTATGATATTTCACCTAATGATACCTCGGTTTGTTCGAATGGATTGATTCGAATTTCCTCTCTTGAATCACGTATGGTTTGTTAAATCGAAGTGTGAGGTTGGATTTTCCCGCTCGTTATTGTTAATGCGGGGTACGGTGCCGATGAAGGCAATTTTCAATTCGATGAATATTCAGATCTTTTCTCGTTATGTATTGAAAAATTATCATAATTGATCAGAAAATAATCCGTTGAAGTGGACTGTGAAAACAAATTATTTTTGTATTTTATGAAATTAATTATTCTTGGAAAAGAATATTTTTTCTTTTTAAAAATTTTCCCATATTAATTTATTAATATCTCAACGAGTTTCACTAATTATATTGATTGTGTTATATACGTTATAATATTTTTTGACGCGAATGCGGCGTGAAAAAAAAAATAATGTGTCAAAAAGCAAATTAGCGAAATTAAACGAAAAATTCGTTTGCCAATCTATGTACACATACATAATTATGTATGTATACTGCGTTTGTGTGATTTGTGATGAAAACATAATTATTTTTATGACATTTTAATTATTTTAAGAGAAATTCCGATCCTTATCCGACGAAACAAACAGCATTAATGGAAAACAAGCTGAAATTTCTAATAATAAGTCAAGATTTAACCAGAGAAATTAATCATTTCTTCGAAGTATATAATTTGGATTGAAATTTCACAGTAACAAAAAAATAACTTCTCATTTCGAAAATACATTTACTAACCTAAAGTTTTTGTTAAGCCTGGAATTTTCCTGTAACCAAATATTTCTAAATTACATAAAATTATGATAAATTATCGTATCATTATTACAGTTAGTTATATATTCGACATGATAGAATACATACGAGAATTTCAGGACATGAATTACCTATCTTTGCAATAAATCACCCCATTTTATTGCTATGTTCATCTTCACATGTGCGTATTGCGATTTTCGACATTTTCCTAAAAAGGTATCGTGACTCGACACCACGAATGTTGTTCACCAAAAAGGAGGTCAGATTTACATGTTCTCTTTAGCCACTCTTGAGTGAATACAAGTTTGTAATAATATCTTATTTTCACAAAAAGTAGATCTCACTTATTTTCGGTATGTGAATATATGTAAAAGGAGCTTCATCCCCTGTTTTATATTTTATATTGAAGATTAATTTCTAAGTACATTCGACTTCAAAAGATATGAAAACGATTTATAATTTTGATCAGAAACGATGTATTACATATGAAAATGTTCTAAATGAATTCGATATTGAATTGATGAAAGCTATCGTTTATACCTAATAAGACCTTTATCATAACATATATTAATATTGAAATTTATTGATTAAATTTTCAGGATGAATTCAGCAATTTTAATATATAGGTATATAGGTGTATTTATCATTACATAATAATTCTAGCGAAATACGTGTATAGAATGTCGTGAATCGAACAAAGCCATTTGTCATCATGAGAAAACAAATGTTTTACATTGATTTATTACGATACGTTGTATGGGTGAGATACGAATATGGACCAACATTTTATTGTGGATCACCGTGGAATTTATAACTTAAGTATACGTATTATGACATCTTGCTAATTTTGCGCCCGAGGCTATAAATCTGTACATCACATTATTAGTGACCTATTTTATACTTGTGAACCACCTGGTATTTCGTGTTTATAATACCGTTTGAAAAAATGACGAAAATATATCATATTCTACACTCATTTCAATTATTTTTCATTAATAAGATATACTATGAAAAATATACATGTCGGTCCATATTCGGCACACTTCTCTGTACATTTCTTGAAAAGGTTGTAATCAAAACTTTTCAAATAAAATGTACATGAAGTATTTTCACTATCGAATTAAGAAAGAATCTATCCTTTTTTGTCAAAAATCTCATAAATGTATTAACATTTTTCACATTATTACGATGATGAACAATTGGGTCAAATTTTGCCAATGGTTCATTAAGGATTTTCATATTGAAATTCATGTCTATTGAATTTTTCCACTATGAAAAGATCGTATTATATAAAGGGATGATTTGACTGTAAAAAAACAAATCTTGTATCACTAAAACGTTTATATAAGAAGTATTTTGACTTTCCGATTAAATTGCACGCATCCTGCGTGATTTATGAGATTTCCACATCATCAGCGTTAATTAACCACATGCAACATCTTCGTTTTTAACGATCAGCCGGTTAGTGCTTATGAATATTATCACGACTTTACGATAAATTTATGAACCATCATCGAATAAAGCAGTGTATTAATAGGAATTGATAATTTATTGTCGATCTATGTAGATTTTCAATAACGAGGCGTGAAAAATATTTTTATTCGGCGAAATCGTTATATCGTTGAAATAATTGCAGATACAACACGCTCTATGGGATTGAGTTAAGAATCGTTTAAATAATTTTATTCTTATTGTAAAACACGAATTTCTCCCTAGATTACATTATATTTACCTTCAATCTTTCGGCGGAACACATTTAAACGTGAGTAATATGTAATCTGATCTGAAATCCTTTCGTTAGAATTCAACAATGCGATATTTGAAATGAAATTATACCTAATACATTTTGCATGAATTCTCCACGAGCCCATATTGAATTTTGTGTTCGTACATACATATATTAAATAATACATACTCAAGACAGTTTGAAATATATTTTTTATGTGTCAGAATATCATATAATCTTAATATCGTTTTCTAGGTTTATAAAATTGATCAATAATCAAAAATATAAAACAAATATAAATATAAAAAAAAAATATTTTCGGTATTCATATGAAATAACTAATCACTACAATAGTATAATGAAGAAAATTTTAACAACACCTTGTGAATGAAATAATCTTATTCAATCGCAGTTGATATGTATAACTATACATACATATAATAGAATGTGTGTGTCCATGTAACGCTCCAAAACTGCGCATTAATGTATCCATCCGGTTAAAATTGCGTTAATATATTCAGCAGGTTGATCACAAGTATTAAATATGACTTAAATGCATTTTTTGTATTTTTTTACGATTTATTTCCATATATTCCATCACTGTCTCTATAAGCGAAACTCCTCGGAGAAATCCTTCGAGTGAAATTCTCCAATCTAATTTTTCTCTTCGACGGCGTTACCTCCGTGTATAAATTGAATTTTAAAATGGATTTATTTCATTATGCAGACATAAATACGTGTATTCTGTTGCACTCCACAATAAATACAAGCTGTAAATATGTTGGTGTCTCTTGTACGGGTCGCATTCTCTGACCCCTACAATCCTCGTATAGCGCAATAAATTAAGCGACTCTTATGACAATTTAGGAAAATCCATGAAATCCTACACTCAACTTTGTTCAATATGGCGTTAAATATTTTTCTGTTCAGTCAATAATAAAAATAGAAATTAGCATATTCATATTTTACCACAAAATCTTAATCTGAACTAGCAAAAAAGCTTAATAAGAATAGGAAATAAATAGAATAGTTCAATATACATTATTTTTATGTTAATTATATTTTAATCTTTTTAATTCATAGTGGATTGAGCTATTAATACAAGTCTATTGGGCTTGAAGATTTTGCTATGTTCGATCTAATGAAATTTAATAAGGGTTGAGTGGGAGTTGAATCAAGTAACAGTAACGTTGAAATAAACGTACATGTCAATTTTAATTATCCATTGATTGACGTTGATAGTATTGTAATACATATTTTACTATCTTATTTCAATACGAACATCAATTCGAATACGTGATTATCAAAATTTTTGTTTTTTGAGCAAATTTTATAGTTTTTAAAACACAGCTAATTTCCAGTCAATTATGCACAATTTCCATCAATTAATATCATTCAATTTTAAGTGAAGAAGTTAAAATATAATATTATCTTTTATAACATGTAAACTGTTGTAGGTATTCTTAATTATTGTTCAAGAAGTTTGAGATATCTGATGAAATTTATTCAGTTGCAAATTAAAAATATTTAATATCATACAGTATAAGATTACAGATGAAAATTCTGCCTGACGTATATATTAAATGATCGTATTAATTTCAAGTCAAGATAAATCTTTTAGTTAATAACTTAATATTTAATATTCCGACGTAGAATTCCCGCGACGTTAATGCGAATGGTGTAGTAAATATCCGATCAAATTTGTATTCAGTCATCCTACCTATATAATTTATTTAAATTGGATTTGGATTACTTTATTTAAGGTTTTAACTTTCACTCATTTCCATCAAGAAATGTATAACGTTTTGATGAAAAGTAAAAGAAATGAGACGAAAACGAAACCCAATACCAATTTATCATTTGTCGAAAAAATTTTCATTTTCAGTAAAATAAATACAGAAAGAAAATATTTTTTTTTCTCACGGAAATCTTTTATATTTTTTCAGAATTGAGTAAATAATAATTATGAAGCCAATTTTCATTTTAAATAGAAAATTTCGGTTTTTTTCCGTACGAGCTCACAGTGTGTGGTGGAATATTAAAACTAAAGCTCGTAAAAAATCACCTGTTTTTTTTAAAGAACAGGTCATCCGGCCATCCATTAGATTCATAATGATTTATAGACAATATAAACCGAATCCATTCCAAGATATCTGAAAACGTCGTAAACTTTTTGTCGCATTTCAAAACGATTTCGTAGTACGTTTTATTTTCATCAACATTACTAACCTAAGATTAATCTAACAACTTTGTACTGAAGGATTTCCATAAAATTTATATTGATTTCGTGGCTATTTTACTCTCGATAAAACGCAAATAAACCATAAAATAAACGACGCATTAAATAAAACCCGACATTATTATCCTGCATAAATATAGATTTGGTTATGTCATCACTCAATAATAACAACCGTACGTGAAATGAAAGAATTGATCAAATGTAATGAAAAAACGATCCTTACTTTGAAAGAAAAATAATCATATTAAGTTAATTGATTCTTATTCCATACGATTCAGCATTCTAATGTAATTTCATCAAATATTTTTTTTATAGAAGGATATAATATATATTTTCGTTTTTCAATGCGTTCATAAAAATCTACTTTTTCATTCAGTCGCGTTTTTACGTCTATTTCCTGGAAGTTTTCTCCGTTTTTCATCGTGATTTTCACCTAGAAGCATCGGCAATAAAATAAGTATTTTTCAGACCACACACACACCGTTGATATCACAATAAACCGAAACCGTAAAGTGGATGTTATAAAAAGTTGTGTTATTTCTTCACTCCCAGATGTTTGACACCTGCTGCTTTTATAAACCGGGATCAAAAAATAAATCGATAAATGAATAAGTATATTTCTTTAAAATATTAAACATTTAATAAAATCGTAATAAAACATTCACTTAGCTTCTTAAATCGTTCTAGTATCATAATTATAAACACTTAAATTATGGGTCATCTTTATCATGCAACCTTTGATCTGCATAAATTTTATCTTTTTAATTAAAACATTTTTAGCGTAAATAACCGACACTTTTCATGCGTTTGTTTTACCTTGTATATTTATATTTTTCTATTAAAACAATTTCATTATGAAGATTAATATCACATCCATATTCAGCAGCTTATCTCATCTGATTATACGAATCGCAATTATCTAGGCACTTCCTCGATTCCAGGAGTGTTTCAGCTCTGAATAAATAAATCTCGTACCACAGATGCTCCTTGAGAATAAATTACAACAAACGCATATAAATCACCGACTAAATCGAGGGAACACAAAAGATTCACTTAAATAGGCCGAAGTCCAGCAGACGTGAAATTGATTTATGAAATCACAGAAATATATGAAAAAAAAAAGACGGACCTTTCATTGATCATCATTGATCATCTCCACAATCGAGTTAGGTTAACGACTTTTTTCTAACACTAGAGTTCTAGGTTGATGATTGTTCATTAAAAAGGTAACAAGTTAAAACTTTCAAATGTCGAGTTGTTTTGGGCCACATCAGGAGTTAGGACAGTGGCGCGTGCTAAATAAGAAAGTGCAAAAATTACTAATGAGGTTTTCTTCGTTGATTCCACAGATTGGTCACAACCTCAACCCGGAAACTGCGATCAACCGGATATTTGTTCCCCGGATGCTGCGTGTTCAAAAGGTCCAGACTCTTCGACTCACTTTTGTATATGTCCTCACGACTATTCTGTGCCAAACGCAGATCTCAAATGTCCCAGATCAACAGGTATGAATTGTTATTTCACTGTATCCATAATTTGTAAAAAAATCTTGTTTGAATATGTGTAAAAATTACAATACGTATATGTATCTGATACCTATGCGTTTCGAGCTGTCCACGTTCATCGATACTTCGAACGAAATAATCTTATCTAATTTAATAAATAAAATGTAGATACATGGATAAGAAGTGAAATCTTGCTAATTAACGTGTTGTCTACGTGTATGTAGATTAACGAATTATCAACATTTACATATTATATATGACGACTGAATTTCACAAAGGGCACAAGTGATCTTTTTTATCGATATCGAGTTAAGTACAGAAATTGGTTATATACATGATACAGAACCATTATCTGTACTTAACTCAATTTCGATAAAAAAGGTCACTTGTGCCCTTTGTTAAATTTAGTTGTCATATTTAGTTAGGATGATAAAGCAAATCCAAAGTACCCAATGTTCATACAAATAACATCGATACCTGATGCAAATATTATTGAAAGTGAGATAATTTCGTTTTTCATAAATACAAATTGTAAATATCAAATATTAATGTAAATCATATTTAATATTTTAGGTATTGTTTTCGATTCTTTAAAAAAATATGAAGATTGTAATTTTCCGATCAATAAAATAAACTATGTACTTATATCATACAAATGTATCGATTGTAATAGGCAATAATATTGTTTTATTACATACTCATTCTCACTTATTTCGACGAAATTTAGATTTTTGAAGCGTAAACAAGTAGCGTAGCATGAAATAATATCCATATCAAACATTATTTCCTTTAATCCGAATTAATTAGTAGGTATTCTATAATAATGTATTATACGTAGATCGAAGTGTATGAAAATTATATTTACGAGTTCCGTTCGGGAATCAGCACCAGTCCCCCGTCCGTTATAATTTCACATGTTATGTAAAATTTATATTCAATCGTTAATATAGGAATATTGAAAATTAATTTCAGTTCCATTGGCATCACGTCCCATATACAATATTATTCCTCCGAGCGGAGGGAAGAATACATCTGCGATCAATATAAACACGACTACTGAAGCGGTGAGATATTATTTTGAATTTTCACAAAACAAGACGATAAGCCTCATGTGAATTTGAATTACAAATATTTATCATTTCAGACGAATGGACCAAATACTCTAGAGAGCAGCATAGATGTTAAAACATTAATAGTATCGGCTATTATCATTTCGATCGTATTGATATTCATATTGTGCGTGTGCTTGTGGAAATGGAAAACCATCAACGGACTTCTATGCAGAAATAACAAGTCGAGAAAATCGGAAGCTGTGAGTGAATTAATTATAACAACATTCAATTTTCATTCTTCACGTTTTTTTCTTAATTAACCGTCATTCTTAATTTTGCTGCGTACAATTTTATCTGTATTTTTTAAATATTAAACATTTAAAGTTCATCCATTTTCATGAATAATGTTTTTGTTTAATCAGCCGAGAACTGGAGAACCGCTTTTGGCTAATCGTTACATAGCCAACCCTCACTATAGCAGCGCTTATAATGTGCCACATAATTCTAAAAGTCCAGAAGTTCCTTTGCTGCAAAAAAATCATCTGACGTTCATAGAGGAAATCGGAGAAGGTTGTTTCGGGAAAGTGTATAAAGGTACTGGAAACAAAGTGTGGGATTATTTAACTTTTCACGCATGAGATTATCGAATTTTTAAATTTAAGGTATTTTAAAAATGGAAAATGGTTCATCGTCGATGGTAGCCATAAAAATGCTGAAAGATTGCGCAAGTCGAACGGCTGAAGAGGATTTCATTAGAGAAGTTAATATTATGAGTGTTTTCAAACACGATAATATTCTCACTCTCATAGGAATATTAGGAGGTATATTAATATTTTGTTATCTCTGATATATGTATATTGCACTTTTATATTCAATAATTTACATCTAATTTTCCCAAAACTAGAAGAGGGCATCAATCCTTCGATGGTATTCGAATATATGCCATTCGGCGATCTCGTCGGAGTATTGAGGAGCAACTCGCCTAACATTCATCAGCCAATCGAAGGCTTGCCTCCCTTGGATAGCAAGAACCTTCTATGCATCGCGCTACAGGCAAATCTAATATAATAATTCATGTCAAATTGATTCGAGAGAATCGTGAATAATATATTTCAATCATATTTCAGATCGCTCGAGGCATGGAATACTTGGCAGCCCAAAGGTTCGTGCATAGGGACCTGGCATGCAGAAACTGCTTGGTAGGCGATGACTTAGTCGTGAAAATAGCAGACTTTGGAATGAGCAGAGACGTTTATACATCAGACTATTACAGGATGGCCGGCAGTAAGCCGATGCCCATCAGGTGGATGTCACCAGAGAGTATACACTATCAGATATTCACTCTGGAATCAGACGTTTGGTCGTACGGAGTAGTCTTATGGGAGATTTACAGCTTGGGCAAGCAACCGTACTACGGCCACAACAACGACGGAGTCAGGAAGCTGATACTCCAAGGGATCATGCTCATACCTCCGGAGAACTGCCCGGCTTTTATATGCGAACTGATGAGAGCGTGCTGGAGATCCGACTCCAAAGACAGGATCAACTTTGAAAATATATGCGCCAAACTCCAGTCCGTCCACGACAACGGAGGCTGGGAGGAGTCTGTGGGATCCGAAGAGGATATCGATATCGGGACTAACGACAATGACTCTTGGATCATGTCTTACGATATCAATCACAAGCAGTCGCTGGAGTCTCTGGTGCAGACGACTTCTAACATGGAGCTGGTGCAGAGGACTGAACAGACCGACTCTCAGGGCTACTTGGTTCCATTGCCACCAGTGTTTCGAGAATACCTAACAACGTTGCCCGATTAGTATTCGAATGAACTTTCTCACGGCATTTACTGTATCTGAATACGTACGACTTTATGCGTTATAGCTTGCTGAGTGAGAAGTTAAACTTTGATGTGTCGATCTCGGTTCGTCAATTAAATGTTCTGAAAATTATATTGAAGAAAATCGGATTTTCGTGTAACTGTTTTTTTTTTTATAAAATAAGGTAATCATCCCGACCAAAACAAAAAACAATTAAATAGAAATTCTAATTGTTCGAAAATATAATTCTGTAATAAATAAATACATTCAGTCTTCCAAAAAACTGCTTTAACAAAGAATTGTTCAAATTATTAATAATTGTTGAAAAATTTCTCTCATTGCATAACTATTTAATTTTTTCTTTGAAATTTCCTGTGTTAATATAATGATAAAATTTGTAATATAATAATGACATTCTAAAAAATGCCATAAATACATACCATATTTTTTTTGTATTTGAATCTTTTCCAATGCACAGTTATTCATTACATATATTTGATTAATGTTTAATATGAATTTCGCACGTATTAATTTAACAGATATAGAGACTTGCAGAAATAGATAATTATGTTTTAAACTCAAATGAATATCGAAAATACCAAAGTACCAAAGATACCTATGAATATGTATGAGCTTGTGTGTAAAATGTGATAAAATCGTATTAACAATAAGTAGTGTTTTTTGGAAAAAAATATAATTAATAATTATTTAAACAAAAAAAAAACTAGAATACCTATCAAACTTAGTTAAGTAAATAGGATTTTTATTTCAAAATTATGTAGTTTTTAAATAAATCTCAAAAATATTGTTTATTTATTTGCATCTTGTATTTCGAATTATTTTTTTGTTTTTTAAGAAATAATTTAATGTACCTAAGTATATAAAATAAAGTTTATTCTATTTTTATACTTTCTTAATATGTATATAGAAATTATTTTAAAGGAATATATAATGTACATGACTAAATATGTAAAAAGATTTTTATCAAATATGATTTTTTTCATGGAACAGATAATTATTATATCATATAATTTACATATTATTTTATAAAGTCATTTGGTACCAAAATTAATTCATATTTCATATCTTAACTGTGTATAATATTATTTTACCTATCTATATTAATATGACAATTTTTACTATGTAAATGAAAATTTTTGAAAATACTGATTTATTGATTATATAATTGATATTAACGATAGTGATAATATTTTTTGTTTTCTCATACATAAGTGCAATTACTTATTTATTAGCACATGTTATAATCATATGTATAAGGCATAAAGTCATAGGTATGGTTATAATGTATGTATTTTATAATACGTTTATGAAAGTGTTGTTATATACCCATGAGAAAACTAATTTCATGACTGAAACTATGTATAAAGTTGCCGTTATTTATTTAAATAAACTAATGAATGTACAAAATGAAAATTATGCAGTAAATACTACATAAATATGTATGAAATTGATAGAAATGTTTTAATATCATCCCTAATGAAAGTAAATAGGTATTAAGTAAACACATTTTAAAATTGAGGCATAAATAGGAAAATATTTTAATACTATAATTTGGTAGTAAAATTTGTAATTAAACACAACTGCTAGCATATTAGAAGTCTTTTTTTAAATATTTTTAATAAATTTTACGATATCGAAGTCAACTGCACCTACACCATAAACCATTATTTTCTGGATAAATTCTATAAAATAACTTATTAATTTTTTTTCAAATGGGTAGGAAAGTGGAAAAAATTGACTATAGATTTTATTTTTAATCTCTAATTCATATTTGACATTAATTGTGAAAAAAATTATAGAAGAAAACAGAATTCGTAGATTTGAAAATTGATCAATATGTATTGAGTACAGACGTAAGAGTTCAAACGAATTTTATGAAACTGAAATGATGCCAAAAAAGTGTTGTCGTCCAAGTGATCCACTAGTACGATTTGAATGCAGTTTCGGGTCTCTCGTTTTTGCTAGTTCATTACAAAATCTGTAGACTTTTTCAAATAGTGCTTATACCATGTTAGCCCAGTTGAATTCGGGGTTTTTTGACATTATTTTCATCGAAATATAATAATTTAAACCAGAATAAGAGGTTAAAAACGAAACCTATAGCTGACTGTCCTAGTCTCCCTTATTATTATTTTTCGGTTATTATCGATACGGCATATGGGCGTGAATGCTTACGCTATAATCTCAAACGTCAGTTTCAATAGAGCTGCTCGGGGCCGCGGATCAACGGATGCTACGGAGCACCATGGCGAACTCTGAGGTGATAGACCTGGACGCTCTGCCCGACGACGCGGCCCCCAAGAACGACCTCAGGTAACAAGACGATAGCTGACTCGATCCTTTCGCCTCCTCGACCTCGTCCCGCTTGCGTCACGCAACGCACGTCACTTCGATTCTCGACTCTTCTTCCATTGTTCCACCTTTTCGTGTCCTTATCTCGGTTTCCTTTACGAGGATCGCTTCGATCGTGTTCATAATATGCAGTAACTGATGCCGATAGGATTTGTTTTGAAAAATCAACCTTTTTTATACTCATGTTTTTGATGCTAGATAACAAAGCCATGTGCGTTACTTTCATTTTTTGTGCTGTCTAATTTCTCTTTAATTGACTCATTTGTACGATATCGCCTACATGTATGAGAGTCATTCTAATATGCAATAGTTTTTTTTTTTTGTTCATTCTATTATCTTTCAATAATTCATATTGATACATTCTTAAATATTCATCCTAGTTTCAGTATACACATGTTGAAAATCACGTTCATTAGGTTGATTACAATTTATTTTTTCAAATATCCCATTCAGCCAAAAAATAAATCTGCAAGCATATTTTCCAAACAAACTGTCAAAGTTCATTTCGTCAGTTCGATGACTTGGCATCTCATTATTATTTGATCATCACAATAATATTTGTACATACGATATTTTAATTTATTTTTATGTACTCAACAATTGCTATTATGTTAAGTTACTTATAATATATGAATGTCTTGTCGTCGTATATTATATATAAAAATAGTTTATAAATTTGTTTTATCTCATAAAATTCAGAGATGCCGAAGAAAAGAAGGAAATTGGCAATGAATTCTATAAAATCAAGGACTACAAGAATGCTCTTCAACATTACTCAGCAGCAATTAGTTTGTGCCCAGAAAAAGCAGCATATTATGGAAATCGTTCCGCATGCTACGTCATGCTCGGACAGTACAAACAGGCTCTGGAAGATGCTAAACGATCCATCGCTCTTGATTCTTCTTTTACCAAAGGTTACGTCCGAGCAGCCAAATGTTACTTAGCTCTCGGTTTGTATATGTTTCATTATTACATATATATATAAAACAATAAAAAGTTCATTTTTATGAATAAAAAAAAATCTGATTCGTTTTTAGGTGATTTGGTCGGATTGCAACAAGCTCTATTACAAATGGAAAATCTAGGCATGAAGGAAAATATGACACACGAAGTCCAAACTTCACAAAAAGTACAAGAATTGCAAAATGATGCTCAGAATTCTTATGATAAAAAAGATTTCCGTAAAGTAGTTTATTTAATGGATAGATGTTTAGAATTATGTCCTGCCAGTGATAGGTATGTTTTCCATCCTATAGATTGATGTATCATTTCTAATTTAGTCGTATTCATATGTCAAATGCATATTACAGATTCAAATTGTTAAAGTCAGAGTGCTTAGCTTTATTAGGACGATGCGGCGAAGCACAAGAAATAGCATTTGATATTTGTAGCAAAGACAGCACAAATGCTGATGCAATATTTGTTAGAGGAATGTGCTTATATTATGAGGTATTCATGAATCAACAGACCACAGAAAACTGATAAAACTCAAAATTGATAAATAGCATTTTCATATTGTTGAAAGTATTATCTATATTATCGTTTATATTTTAGGATAAAGAACAAGCTGTAAAACATTTCCAGCATGTGTTGAAACTTGCACCCGACCATCAAAAAGCGATGGAATTTTATAAAAAGTCAAAACTATTGAAACAAAAAAAGGATGAAGGTAGTATTGATTTTTAAATCACTTTCTGTGAGTAAAAAATAATATTGCATTTACAAAAAAAATTAAATTCCAGGAAACGAAGCTTTTAAAGTAAACAAGCTGGCCGAAGCCTATAATCTCTATTCAGAAGCACTAGATATTGATCCTTTCAACAAATTAGTAAATACAAAATTATATTTCAATAAAGCAACAGTTTGTTCTAAATTGGAAAAGTTAGATGAAGCCGTTGAAAATTGCACCAAAGCTCTAGAACTAGATCCAAATTACATAAAAGCACTGATGCGTCGAGCTAAATGTTATACTGATTTGGGAAAACATGAAGAAGCTGTCAGAGATTATGAAAATTTGTTGAAGCTCGATAAAAGCCAAGCTAACAGACGTTTACTGAGCGATGCTAAACTAGCACTCAAAAAATCAAAACGTAAAGACTATTACAAGATATTGGGTATTGAGAAAAATGCTTCTGATGATGAAATCAAAAAGGCTTACAGGTACTACTCTGATGTAATTTGTTACAACTTTTTTAATTATCTAATTTTGGATTTTGTTTAATCTGAAATCTCAATTTCATTTTTTTTTTATTAGAAAAAGAGCATTAGTGTTGCACCCAGATAGACATGTGAATGCAACTGAAGAAGAGCGTCGCGAACAAGAACGATGTTTTAAAGAGCTTGGTGAAGCATATGGAGTTTTGAGTGATCCAAAAAAGAAATCTCGCTATGATTACGGTCAAGATATTGATGAAGGAGGTATGTAAAATTATCCGATCGTTTTAACATCCATCTCTATACAGTTGTATGAGCGTTCTTATTTCAGAATTGGATGCAAATTCGGTATTTCAACAATTCTTCTCAAGAGGAGGAAACTCGTTCTTCAACTTTGATTGCTCTGGAATGGATGGTGGAGTTTCTTTCCAGTTCGGATAATGTGATTTTTATTTTGACTTTGGGACAAAGTTTTACACCAAACAAGTTCACATCTTTAAATGATTTTTTTACTACAAAATGGTTTCGGATAATTAAATACAGAAGATATATTTTTATTTAAATACCTCATTATTTCAACTCTAACCTAGCTATAAATACTCAGACTTATCCAGGTCGATGTATTCCATAATGTACATCTTATTATAAAACATATTTTACTTATAAAATTGCTCGTATTGCTTCATTTAAATGTGTACTTAACATTCTAATCTCGTTCTTTCTATCTTCAATTTAATGCCGCATTGTTTTATTAATGTAAATTCGTAAATGGTAGATGAAAATTCACACGTTAAAATTTAGACTATTGTATCTTTTAGCTGTGATGTCTTTCCTTTTTTCATATAAAAATAATAAAAAAAACGTGTTTCGGGATAAATCGTGAATTTCTTATCTCAACCAATACCTACTCCTCAATATTTTTAATTTATATTTTGTATAACCACATTGATAATGCTAGTGGTATGATATTGCATATACACATTGATCAGTATCTACTTATCCAATTAAATAATTTCGTTTTTATACATAGAAGACAATTTTCTTGAATCACTCCATTTACTATGTAGAATCACACTGGACAGAAAAACTAATGACTAAATGTTAAGCTCACAATCAGCAACCTGATAATATTCCTAGATTTCTAATGAATAGTTATTGATAATTCAGTACACCACTGATTAGCTAAGTACATATATACAGATGTATCTTGACTTTCACATGAGTGTGAAAGTAGAGGGATATGAAAAAATAACACTAAACTGTATGTACATTCATCCAATCTTTGATGAACATTTAACATAAGCACATGTTTCCAGAAACTAATTTTGTGCAAGTTGAGTTCTGCCAGTATATAACTTCATACTATATAAAGAACTTTCATCCTCTAAATCTAGGGAGAAAACAAAATAGTGCATAAGCTTTTATATAAAATAAAATGCAATTGCTTACACAGCCTTTTCAACCTTATATTTGAATAAACAGCAAGGATTGGATGATGATGCTATTAGTGAGAAGTTAATTGTTTTAACCAAATGCATAACTATAGGTCATGTGAAACAAACTAGAAATATTATAAGTTCTTAAAATTTTATTTTAAACATACATAAATGCAGTGGAATAAAAAAAAAAAGAGATGCAAGATAGTTTATTGGATGTCAATTCAGTACAAAAGATGTCATTTATGTGAAAGATCTGAAACAAAAAAAAAAAACAATATTATTATAACAATTCAAGTGAAATATATTTGAGTTTCATTGTAAGTATATTGACAAACCTGATAGCAGGAAACTGTAGTACATCAATGCATCTCAGGATCACATCTGCAAAACAAAAATAACATCATAAGACAACACCAAAATAAACTAGGCACATTAAATTAGGAGTTAAAAATAGAATGTATGGCTCGATTAGTGCTATCTCGCTTATGAAAATGCAGATAGGGTGGACGCTCCACTTTTTCTACCCGTTTGAAAGTTAGCGTATTCTTTAAATGTACGAAAACGTAACTAGTCAAAAGGGGTAGTAAATCAAAGGTTTGTAACTAGGAATCTGAAGCGATCGTTTTTTCGAGTCACTTTACTTCTTTTCAAAGCATTTCTAACGAGGATCGAAAATGCGATTACTTCAAACACTTGTATGTAATAATAAAGAATACAGGAGAATAAAAAGTTGACATACCAGTTTTACTTGGACCTCGCACGCATCTTCCTGCGTTTGCGCTTCAACCTCCGCATACGCTTCTTACGCCACTGGAATCAGAAATTAAGGAACTTGTTAATTATACATTAACAAAGAATATTCATATTTGATTAACATAATCATCACACCAACAAGTTTATATTTACACTGATATTATTACTAGACTAGATTTGGAATTGAGACCAAGTTAATCTAATTATAACACGTAAAATAGAAACTATAAATAATAGAAATTATAAATAAAAGAGGAATAATACAGTACGTGAATTTTTTAAAGTCATATCTACCACGCGGTCAAGTACAAGACCACGTGTCGCTAAACGCTTTTAAAATGAAATTTCATACGAAATTATAATAGAAAACGATAAAAATCATTAAAAGAAACAGGAACCTCGGCGAGATTTAAATATTCTGATATGGATGCGCCGGTTAAGAAAATTGATGACACGAGGCTTCGATCAAATGGCGGTTCACGAAAGTATCGGGAAGGGGGCGAATTACACAGCAAGGAAAAGCATCTAAGCAATGAATAAATATGAAAATAATGGCGTCGAGGCTTACCTTAGCCCTCATGATGCGCTACCGCCACGAACGAGCGGGACCAGCACCGACGAGGACCGCGATGGAAGTGGATGAGGATACGATCGTCGCGGAGAAGGAACGCGACACTCGTACCAACGTTGACCGAAACAAGGCTGACAACGCTTATAAAAATAATTGTTTTTTGGTTTTTAACGATTATAAAATCGATTGAATGGTCAAAATCTAGGTGAAAACTTCTATTAATTTAAGCCCAATTAAAATTTGAATGTTTTGGCATTATTTCTTTCAAAATTTAATTTTTCAAATCGGAGTTATGTTCACAAAACATGAAGTGGAAAAATCGAGTCTCCTTTAAAATTATTTATGGAAACGTACATCGAATACCGCTCACCTATCATGTGTTTGGGTTCTTACAAAGTTTCCTACGGTGGAAACACTCAGACAGAGAAGTAATAAAAGAAAGAAATGAATAACCGTTCAACTCTTTGTGTGCAAATGCGACTGCATTACGCACTTCCCTCTTCCCCGTTCTATGATTTTCTCACTCGCACACAAAAAATTAACGGGTTGTCTCCCTTTCCTTTTTTTATTACTTCTCAGTCGATGTGTTTCAGCCTCTAGTTTCATTATTTTGCTGATAAATCATAAATTGAAAAATACTAATCCTCTATATTAAAATATTCAGACTGATAGAATACGAACCGTAATATAATTGATTTCTATTCGCATCTTATTTCATTTTGCGAATTACGGAATATTTCGTAAATTGCGAACGCATCGAGACGCCTAAAGGAAACTTTCGGCCGTCAGCTGTTGACGTTCGTTCCGCAAAGTTGGCGTTCCGTTCGCTTCGCGGGAACCGTCGCGCTCGCCTGAACCGCTTCGATCCGACGACGCGAGGAGTTCTTCGCGGCCGAGGAGGAGCCGCTCGCCCGTCGCCGGACTCGGAAGACGACGTGAGTATTTTTGTAGCGTTTTTGACGATTCTCCGACCTCCCGGCGGCCTTCGCGACGAACGGCATCGGGTCGCAGGGCCGCCACCGTGAGCGGCGGTGACGTTTGGCCGCTCGCGACGTCGGCGCGTCCGTCGACGCCGCTCTTCCGCGCTGCGTTCGCTGAGAAGCTCGGGGGGGCGCGAGTCGGCGCCTCCGCCTCCGCCTCCGTCTCCGTCCTCCGGCGAAATGGTGACGGCACGCGGCTCGTGCGAGGCTCGCGCCCCGTCGGGCGTGCGGGCCGCGCCCTCGCCGGTGGTCGCGGCCCCCGCGCGCCCGCCCCCGCCGCGCACGCTCCTCGGCAGCGTCAACTCGCACCTGATCTGCGCGCTCTGCCGCGGCTACTACATCGACGCGACCACCATCGTCGAGTGTCTGCACACCTTCTGCCGCAGCTGCATCGTGAAGCACCTGCGCGTCAAGAGCTACTGTCCCGTCTGCGAGATGATGATCAACTCGGCGCGGCCGAACATCAAGCTCGACAAGGCGCTCCAGGACATCGTGTACAAGCTGGTGCCGGGGCTATTCCGGCGCGAGATGGCGCGGAGGAGAGAGTTCTACGCGTCGCGACCGGAGCTCGCCGCCGAGGCGACCCCGGAGCAGCGCGGCGAAGACACCGAACGGATAGTGTTCAGTCCGGACGACGTGATCTCGTTCTCGCTAGAGTACGCCGACTTCGCCGACGACGCAGTCTCGACGGGCTCCTCGGAGAGCGGAAACGAGGCCCCCGCTTCGGACGCGCCCGGCGGACCTTCGCGCAGATATCTCCGATGTCCGGCCGTAGTCAACATCTCCCATCTGAAGAAGTTTCTGAGCCTTAAGTTCGACATAGACGTCGCTCATTTTTTCGTCGACATTCTGTACAAAAGGGTTCCGCTGCCCGATTACTACACGCTGATGGACATAGCCTACATCTACAACTGGAAACGCATCGAGCCGATGCGATTCTTCTATCAGATCACCGACTTCACGGCCATAAGGGACAGATTCGGTTTCATGGAGCTCGGAAACGCCGCGGGCGGGGGTCGCGGAAGAGGTCCCGCCCCATTAAACGAACCTCCTCCTTCGGACGCCTCCTCCGGCAGTTCGAGTCCCGCTCCAGACGACGCCCTCTCGTGTTCCAAGTCGAGGGAAGGATTTTCACAATCGGACAATAAAAATAAACCCAAAGACGGCGAGACCTCCAATACAGAACGACGATTAAACACTTCAAAATCACCCGGCCAATCTGAAAAACTAGCTAAATCTCCTCCACCGGCGGACGTTGAAAAATCTCAATTTTTGAATTCATTCGAACTCACCGCAAAATGCAGCACTTCACCAGAAAAATCTTCTCCACAAAAAGAAGAATTTAAAAACGAAAAACACATCAAACCTGAAATTTCCAGTCCTAAAGCGTCTTCGGTGTCTTCCGAATCTAATGTGGCAATTAAAAGAAAATCTGGGTCAGTACCTGAATTCACCATTGACACCAAAAAGATTAAATCTGAAGAACCCACCTTGAAAAATAAACAAGATTCGGCTAAAGCTGAAGCGACAGTATTGGAAACGTTGTTGACGCGAACTAACACTCATCCCATCCCCATTATTAAATCTGAACAGAAACCCGTTCCTGATTCGTTACCTATTCACAAGTCTATCAACGCTTCGGCGACGAATCCATCTCAAGGAAACAAAGTTAATATTTACAAGCCACAACCTGGAATTTCTAAACCCAAAAAGACAACTCCTTCGTTGATGAATTCACAAGCAAAGTTAGATATTAATGCTATTGCGAAAAAATGCAAAAATTCTATTTTGAAAAATTTATCTTTGAAACGGAAATTAGATTCTGTCGATGGGAATTCTAATGTACAATCTGAAACTACCCAAATTTCTACAAAATTGACTACAGAGGCTACTAAAGAACGTCATTTGATCAATACTAACAAAAACAATCAGATGCAATTGCCGAATCAAAATGCATTTGAAAAAAATTCTTCTCTTTCCAAAAGTATGTGTGTAACAAAACCAAATGTGCTTTCTCCAACTGTTAATATAAAATCTGATTCCATTGTGAAAATCCCTAACCTAAAGGAACCTCCCAAACTTATGTCTGCTCAACCGAAAAAAGAAGGTGATCCTCTTCGATCATTGTTCAATTCTTGTAATATAAACATACCATCATCCTTATCTATAACTCTAACTGATCAAAAATTAGATGAAAAACCAGAAGGACAAATTGAAGAAACTAAGAAGATCGATACAAAGAAAATTGTACCTCCTACTAGTAATCCCGTCTCGAATAACCCAGCAATGCAAATTTCAACGGAGCCAATTGTCACTCCTCCTGATAAAAATTATTTGGAAATCATCAAACTTCCTGATGAACCTTCAAAAACACCAGAAACCACTGCAAGTTCGACAAAACCTGCAAATGCAGCTGGCAAGACTATGGAGCCAATTATGTCTGCAAAAGGACCTATTCCTAATTTAAAACCCATTTCTGAAGCTAACTTTTCTAAACCTCAAACTTTTCAACAGACTTTCCTTCAATCTTTACAGCAAAATAAAGAAAAGCCAAAATTCAACAAAACTCGGTTGGTACTTCCCAAATTCAAATTATCTGCCACCCCTGAAGAAGCCGGCGAACAAACTTCGAAATCCAACAGCACCACTATCAAACCTCCTTCTATTCAAAAGGTCAAATTTCCTATTAGCGTCAAGTCTGACAGTGCGCTGGATTTATCGACTCCTCATACTGTTCAGAGTCAACTTGGACCTCAACAAGCAAAAGCTCTCGAGACTATGCAATCGATCGCAAAACTCGCAAAAAAGCAACAATGCGCTAATCAAAGATTGTCAACAACATTTTCACCAGACGCATTCAAAGTCAAACCTTCTACTTCTACATTGCGAATCCCAATGACATCTAATAACAATGCTCAAGTGAAAGTTAACACATCTCCAAAGCAAACCAACAGCCCTAAACATTTTCCAGAATATTTCCAGCCTATCAAATCAAATGTGAGTTCTCCAAATGATGGAAACTCAAGTCAGCCATCCAAACCTCCACAGATGACTCCTCCACCATATCCCCAAGTGTCAGATAGATCCCAAACTCGCTCACCAAGTTCGTCACCCAAACTTGTGATTGCTTGTCCGTCTCCAAAAAGCCAGTCTCCAGAACAAAAACAATACATTCCACCAAAATCTACAGAGAATAACACCCAAACTAATTTGATATCTAGTTCACAAATATCCAGCACAAACACTTCAAGTGAGTCTTCAAGCTTCAAAGATGCGAATAAAATCACAAAATCTATAAAACCTCCACCCATCAATAGACTGAGCAACATCAAAGGAACTAATGCAAATAGCAGTAACTCTAGCAAACTCAACAACCCTAATCTTAACATGTCTGGAAATGATATCATGCGGAATATGACTCCACAGTTGATTGCTCAACAAGCTTATATACAACAGTTGCAGTACGGCTTATTCCCCCCTGGTACTGCAGCTAAAAATTGGCTGAACAGTCCGTTTGCTCGAGTCCATTTTGAAAATCTTGTGAAAAATTTAAGTGATAATCAATCGCCATTTGGCAATAACCATAATCCAAAGGAGAAACAGTAAATTTTTAATTATTATTGTTTTAGCGGATTTATTTGAATTATATTGGTTTTACTATTCATTTTAATTTCGATTAGTTGGTATTTTAATATTAATTTGTGTCAAGTGTTTCTTTCATATATGAATATCTTCTAGAATCTAAACATAATTATGCATGACTGTAAATTGTATATGCAATTTTGAATTTTTTTACTGATAGTATTATTTGTATTTTATCTTCGAGAATTCTAATTCTTTTTGTGGACATTTCACCTCTGCTCAAAATCTTCAATTTCTTATTATTTATATTTTATTTTCATAGATTAATATATTTTCTTTAATTTTTATGTGTTGAATGATAATACATAGTTCAAATGAAAATTATAAGATATTCCGTCTAAGTGAAAAGAAGTTCTCAGATTGTAATATAGTATTTTACCATATTTATAAGTTGAGGTTTTTTTATGTATTGTATGTGAATTGATATTGTAAGATATTTTTGTAATATGTGAATTGTGTTGAAATAAAATAGTAACAAAATATTTTTCATCTTTAAATTTACTCCAAGACAAATATTTTTACCACATTCATCAGATCCAATTAATTTATCACCATTTGTAACACTTATTACAGAAACATGACAAACAAACAAACAACTATTCCATTTTGCGTAAGAAAAGTACCGCACGCTAATTTTTATTCATCCAAGTCTGAAGTCGATTTTCATGATTCAATAGAAGCGAATCAAGAAAAGAAGCATGTGACTCAATCAACTTACGTTCCTAGTGTGAAAAAAATATTTGAATTGAACAGTGGTGATGAGAATATCGACATATCAATTGTAAGAACTAATCAGAAATCGTTAAAAAGAAAATATACAAGTAAATTGAAAGAACAAGATGATTTCGGTTTGAACTTTCTCAATATTTTTATTTATTATTACAATTGTTCATTGTTTTCACTAAATATTCATTTCAGATTGCACTCCATCCAAAATTGCACGCAAAATCATTTCATCGAACAATATTGTGCCTAAACATGAAGAGTAATGTCTTATTTTTCGTTTTATACATATCTAGAATATTATGATTATTGATTATATGACTTACATGATTATTTTTTTTTGTAAACAGATCTAGTCAACCTAAAGTCATATCTTTACCTGGAAGAGAACCTGAATTACAAAAGTTAACTAATTTTTTGAATAATCAATTACAAACTGAAGATTCTAGCTCTTTATATATATCTGGACCACCAGGAACAGGAAAAACAGCTTGCTTAATGAATATCCTTGAGCAAGAGGAAGTAAATAATTCAACTTATTTGCTCAAGAATGTATGTATTTTTAAAATTTTTGACTTAATTATTTTCTATTTTTCAGTTCAAAAATGGATTCACCGAAGTATATATAAATTGCACTACCATGAAATCAGCTGGAAGTATTTATAATAGGATCTGCCAAGAATTACGTATAAAAGCTACCTCAAGTACAGAAAAAGCATCTTTAACTGCTATCGACAAATATTTGGTGAAAAAACACAAAATGATGTAATTCATATTTACTTTTTCATAAAAACAGCACATTTTGAACTTATATTTATTTTTATTCAATTGTTTTTATTTTCAGACTCTTGGTGTTAGATGAAATCGATCAGTTAACTAATAAAAAACAATCAGTTCTGTATACGATATTTGAATGGCCAATGCGATCTCAATCGAAAATTGTTTTAATTGGAATTGCTAATGCACTTGATTTGACTGATAGGGTTCTTCCACGATTACACGCACGACCTGATTTGAAATTGGACCTAATGCACTTTTCTCCGTATACGAAACAGCAAATTATCACAATTTTCACTAAAAAGATGGAAGAAAATATGACAAATGATCTTTTTTCTCCTGCAGCTATTCAAATGCTCGCAGGTTATTCTGAGTTTTTATTGAACCAAAAATCGTTTTCTAAGAATATTATCTAATATTATCTAATATTTCTTAATTTTTTTTTTTTCCAGGAAAAGTTGCTGCCATTTCAGGTGACATTCGTCGAGCTTTAGATATCGGCAAACGAGTCGTAGATTTGGCTAACAATAAAGCTGAAAATGGTGTCAAATTGACTGTGGAACTCAAAGAAGTTATGTCAGTTTTAAATGATGTCTATGGTGCATCTCAAAAACTCGACACAGATATGGATGATGGTTTTCCATTACAGCAGAAAATTTTAATATGCTCACTACTCTTGGTGTTGACCAAAGGAAAAAATAAAATTATAACAATAGGCAAATTGCATGATGTTTATAAAAGGTAATTGTTTAAAATGACATGAATTTATTCATTTTTGTTGCATAAATTAAACATATTGTTACTTTTTAGAGTCTGTAATAAACGTAATATTTTGGCTGTTGATAGTACTGAATTTGTATGCCTGTGTAGCCTTGTTGAAACTCGTGGCATAATAAAGCTTAACGGAAAAAAAGAGCCGAGGACGCAGAGAGTGACTTTACAATGGGATGAATCTGAAGTTATCAAAGCGCTACGAGATAAAAGAATGATATCTGATATTCTAAGTGATGTGACTTGTTTAACTTGATAAATATACAATTAGTGATTTCATACATTAATTTTATATTTTGATAAGTGTATTTCCTTTTATTGATTTTTTAGTTAGTATTAATTTATTACTTTGCATTATTGACCATTCTATACTTTTTATCTTTAAAGTATGAAAAATGTGATGTTTTATAATTTGAGTGTCACATTTAAATCGTAGATCACTTAAACTGATCAATGAAAATACATGAAATCGGAAGTTGTTTGTTTATTAGTATTGTGAAACTTATTGAATGTGGACCAAAATAATTAAGAATGGCAATTATACATATGTCATTAGTACACGACTGAGTGCCTTATTTATTGTATTGATAGTTAATTTAGTTAGTAACTCTTGATTAAGTTTTCGAACTGAATCGTATGTTTGTAAAATGTTTTGTTGTGAAATTATTAATTGACTCATTGATTTTGTGTTCATTTACTTTTTGTATTGTTTCTTTTGTCTTTTGAATAAAGTTATGGTTGAATATTTTATTTTAACAATTATTATTTCCGATTGATAAAAAACGCAAATTTTCCCTATTTGAAATTTCAGATGAACTAGAATGAAATCAATTTTGAAAAATAATATTCAATCGTCAGACAACTATAATACAATAACTTCAAATGAAAAGCGAAGCATTAGACCACAACGTTTGTACGATGGATTTCTTCGGATTTTTTTTTTTCACGGTAGAGGTGAAAGCGCGCGCGTGCATTTTTCGCGACCGGAAGTTCGTTCACCGACAAAGTCAACAGGTCAATGCCGTTCAAATTGTCGCTTTCGGCTGAAACTTACCCCCCAGTATGACCAACATGAAATAAAAAAGCAAAAATAACTGATCTATTCGAATAAAGGTTTTTATAAAAGTTATTCTCTGTGTTTGAAAATGACACCCAATATAAGATCTAACGAATCAAATATCGCATATTTCATTTTTTGAAATGCTTAAGAGTCGATTTAATTTTTCTTCCGAAAATAATGCCGAGTGCAATTTTCAAATGTAAAATTAATATAAGACGGGGATTTTCGGAGAAACACGATGTTTTGATATATCTATACTCTTGATAAATTCAATTGATTTTATCTGTTGAATAAACTTTATTTAAAAAAATTATCATTTCAAGCTCATCATTTCCTTACGGTTCAACAAATAAATTATTCGCATATTTTTTATTTGCTGCTAAAAACGAAAGTTTTCTTTGACATCCTGCACGAAAATATTTATGGATATAAAAAAAAAACGTATTTCCACATTAAATTCCAAATTAAACATTTTCTATTGTTCGAGTATAAAATTAGCAATTCGTTCAAACATCCGTAAACTTCAACATCTATTTTTCGCTCGTCATCGGAACGAAACCGAACTGTGAAAAGTGTGTACGTTCGGAATGAAAATCACTTTCGTTTATTTTCATTCGAAGCGTTCCTTGTCTACGTTTATTCGTGTAATATTCGCTAACGTGACTCAAAAGCTACAACATAATCGACATGCCGAGAGAGAAACTCAATTTCGTTAAAATATTCACCTTTTTTTTCCTTTTTAATAGTCTACTGTGTATACTTGTATAGATAGTGACCGAAATTCGTTAGAATGTGAAGCGCAAATATCCGTCTTGTTTGATTGAGAGAAAATCGTTAACATTTTTCTACATTTTTGCACACGTTGAAAGCTTAGTACTGTTATCAAACAAATTTTGCTACTCTTTCATTATATGAATACCACCGTAATCATATTTATATTGATGCTCACCTTAGACAATCAATATGGACAGAGAACAAAATTAAACATCTAGGCGTGTGTTTAAGTCCTTTCAATATTCATTATTGTCAAGAAATATATATTCATTTTATAAACTCAAATTTTATATCAAATTAAGTTAGACGAAGTTAAGATAAATAGCATGCATACAAACCTATTTTTTTTTTAAATAATCTCATTTTCAACCTTCACATAATATTCAAGCATGAGCATAACTAGACCTGTTTATTTATTCGATTTACAAGTATGTCTATATTTTCTTTGGATGATGAGTCGTGAGAGCCTTCGACGATTAGGAGGAAGAATCTTCGGATCCGAGTTTTAATTGGCGACCCAATTTCGCAACCGAAAGCTTCTCGTATTCAAGGTTCATCATCGCATCGAAATTGGCCTCACCACAGGGGGGTCAAAAAGCATAGAAGAACTTTCACGGCTTCGAGGCATTGAAAGGAGCCTGCGGATCTATGGATCGCTCTCGATCCTTGCGGATTACTCACCGAATCTTCTGTAATCTATGTATTTTCATCGGATGATCTATGAGAGGCTGTTCGGTATAAGTAGAGATTCCAATTTGATGTATGACGACTTAAACCAAAGAGTACACGTGCGCAAATGAGTTGAATCGAGTCATGAAAATTTGACTTTATTTACTTGTGATGTGTTTTATATCTTTCATAAAAAACTGACGATAAATTTTTAATTCGTGACTTTAGATTTGAAAACTTCGATAACACATCCTTCACATTTAATAAGAAGTAATATATTTTTAACTGTTTTTTAACGAATCTTTGCATATTTTACTCTCGACGTAGTAAGTGTTGATTTTTTATCGTATTCATTAAATTCATATCAAGTTATGCTATCGATTGGTTATATAAAAAACAGTTATATTTCGAAAAGAATCGTCTGTTGCTAACGATGAGTTTTCCAAAATCAATCAAGTTTCTAGTAATCGTCTGCTTTTTTCTTTTTCTCGTAATCTTTCAATGCTAATGTCTCCAATTTTCACTGGTGATTTTGACCTTTTCTTTATTTTTATAATATTATACATTCTAATATATTTATTCACTTTCAAATGTCCCGCAAACCATATTATCAAGAACTATAAAAAGTTTCTTATTTTACATCGAATTATAAGTATTTCTCTCTCATTGTATATCGATTTGCATTAATTCACGCGTGTATTGTTGATATAATAAGAAGCCGCATCCATTTTTCACTCTCAAACGCCCCATCAATACACAATAGCATTTCAATATTCGAATACAATGAAGACGTAACTTTCAATATATATTATTGATATATAATTTCATAAATACCAGACCGACAAAACAATAAATCACATACAAACGACTAACATTTTCGCCGACGACAATCGACGCTGTTACGAATCGAAAATTTTCACGCGCCAATTTCACCTGTTTGATTATTTATGAATCGCAACACGATCGATATAAACGGCTCAAAATAATAATTTCACTTTCCATCGACATTGGACTAACCCGTTGAATACCAAATAGCATTTCGATCGCATTACACTTTTGACACGTACATTTGTACCGATATGGCTCGAGGCGTCTTCATTCGGATCACGATTGAGTTATAATTTTTTTCTTAATCCGTTTCGATGCATCGAATGTATGCAGTTTGGCGATTAAAGGCAATTTTATCGAATTTGCCTTCGTATAGCGAATCTGAACGTATCACCTTGACCCGATTCCTTCGTCCGAACGTATCTTCTTCGGTTCGAACTGCGGAGACTGAAAGGATTTTTTTTTAGCATTACTCGTATGGCAATTGTCGGAATAAGTGTCAGATAAAAATCTTGTGTTGCATTAAGAATATTATAACCTTTTAGCGAAATCGTTGAAATATGTTTCACACGTTTGTAGAGATAAATATGAACAAAACTCGCATTGTTTTTTTTCGTTGCGCAAACGTGCATATGTTTTTGCAATTTTTCTAAAGAAAAAATCTATCGTTTGATGTGATTTGAAATAAAAAATTATAAATGCATTTATGTGTGAATTTATTTTTCTACTTTGTCAAATCTGTTGAATGTAACGAAAATTAAACATAAGCTAATTTTCCTTCACATAGATACATTTTTTTTCGTTTAAAATCATTACTGTTGATTTAAAAAAATCAATAATCTACAAAACGCGGATGCTCGTCTTAAATTAACCTTAAATTAAAGTCAATATTTGAGAAAATATAATTGAATTTTCTCAATGACACGAATTTCCAATATAGTGCTGTCACAGATAATATATATTTCTGCACATAAAATTTTAAATTTTTGATCATTAAAAAATATTAGATTAATTAGATCTCATCAATATGCTTTCCTAAGCTAACCAATCACTTCAATACATCGACATTTCATAATTATTTGACTCTAGAGAAAAATCATAGCTTCGAACGAGAATCCTCCACTTCACCGAGACGTATCGACTTTAAGGTCTTCCAGTTCGGATTTAGCATCAGCAAACTTAGCAGGATGGTCGTGCAATCAGGTGGAACATCGTTCAAACGTTGCACAAGCCTTCGAAGTCAACTGGTCTCATCTCGTTGCATAATGACGCGTGCATCATCTCTCGGTTGCATTCTTGCACACATTCGGGTTTATTATAAATAAACGTGTTCGATGCAATTTTTCCCAGTATGTGGATGCTGCTTCTCAGAAGCCAAACGCGGCTTCTACTTTAGAAAGTGTTTCTTTAATAAGATATTCAATCGTTTGATAGGCCTTGTTTTAATGATTCGATGGACACAATACTGCTGATAAAGTTCGATAAGCGACCGGTTTTTTTTGAGAATCGAAAATTCTTCGAATTCGCATGTCGATTCCGGTCATCGTGTTCTGAAAATAAAATAACGTCAATAGTTGACACGATGTTTCATTGTATGTGAAAATTGTTGGATTTATGAAAGCAAAACATTTTTTTTTTAATAATAAAGACGATTACGCTTTTAAGCGAGTTGAAACAATTTCAGCATTGTTACTGTTAACATGCTTTCTGAAACAATACAAAGGAAAACGAAATAAATATTGATAAAGCATTAGAAATTTTCAAGCATGGCGAGGTCCTCTCCCGTCTCGACTCTCTCCTCTTTTACTCATATTAGCAAGTGAAAGCTTCGGTCAATATTAAAAACGATCCAATGAGCCGAAAATGCGCCTAGAGAACAACACCCGCGAAATTACCCAACATCGTCGGAGCGAATCAATTAGATTTTATTGCTTTCTTTGTACACCGTGAGCTTTCAAAAGTTCGAACAATTAGCACGTTCGAGAGTTTTCTTTCGGCGCTGAGATTTTCTTGCGTGAAAACTGCGATCGTTTCGCAATAATGAAAACGTCGTGATATTATTTTTTCCGCAAAGAGACATTAGAAAATCTCCATAATCGCTCTGCGTTCGTAATTTCAGCCGTTAGCCGCTCGGTCACGACTCTTGCAAGTTATTGCCGTTGAATAATACATTACAAATTCATCCGATGAGAATGATATAATTTTCTATGGCAGTCGAATGCAAACAAGACACGAACGAAATCGAAAATTTGCCTCAATTCCAAACAATAACAATTAAAACCATCCGCAATTGACTGTTGGATTGTTTGTCTGTTAGATCGTGAGATCGTTCATTTCAACTCTAACTCAATACAATGTCAATATATTTTTTAAATTATTGACATCAGTATTAATATGGTGAAAAAAAATACGATGTGAATTTCTCTATGACCGGTTAAGATACAAATTGCTTGGGTCAAAGTTCATATTTGATTTACATTATGCAAAATATCTTCTGTTTCCTGCTGTTTTAATTGCAGAACACGATTAAAACTCTCGTGGAAACATCTTGTTAGGTTTTTTAAGCTGTTATTATTACTCTCAGTGCATGAACGTCATTCAATATGGAAACATACAAAACAATGTTTTATTGTGCAATGGGAACGTCATAATCTTGATGGTTATTGTTTCGAATTTCGCATTCGGTCTATTCTTGTTCGCGGCGACAATTTTGCATATTGCTCTTTCGAAAGTATAATATGCATTTGGGTTTCTTTCATTTACGTTTTACTGCTTTCTAATATAATATGGCATGCACAATGGCACACGGACGTGTTGAAGATCGACTGCAGCATCTCACGTCGACTTTATCGTAATTGATTATTCAAACAATGCATGACTTCATGAATTCATATTTCGACACGATTCATTCTTTGACAAACGTGTATTATTCGAATGCGAATATTCAAATTAACGAATTTCTTTAACGGGTTTCGTATCATCGCTCGTCGATGTCTCTTATGAATTGCATACAAAAAAAATCGGTGCATCTCAATTGAATTCACATTTTTCATTACACAATTCCTTTTTTTAAATAATTTCCCAAATCGATAAAAAAGCATAATCGCACATAGTAAACTGCAATTAAAAAAGTATCTCACGATTCAAATCCGAAATTCTATAATATCATTCAATCGACATCAATTCTTAAATTCAATCCGGTTCGAAATTGCTACCGTTTATTCAATTAACAATTATAATATTATATATGACCTCACACTCGCCATCGTGCATCTCACATAATACAATCGATCAACGCAATTTGCTGGATGTTCAAATTGACAAAGCTCTAATATAATATGAAGCACCACCTACATACTCATCACACTCGAGGTTTTCGCGTCGAGATCGACTTCAGGTGTCATCTTCAATGCCGAAGAATACCATTATAATATATTATTTCACACAATGTGCGGCCAAAAGCCCGCTGGGAATATCACGATCGGGTTTTTCGACGTCCATACAAGACGGACGTTCTCAAGGAACTCGATAATTAGCGCGATAATGAAATTCGCGGGCATTTCTTCGTTTATTGGAAAAAAAATCATTTGTGACCTCGAGAATATATTATATTTTAATGTATGTATATTAGCCCTTATATTGTTGACCGTGAACTGTTAAACGATTTTCACACACGAGTATCTCTTGAATATATGGGCTATAAAATAATTCGATATATTCATATGATTTATTTTTCCATTGTTTTGGATTTAAATCAGATCAGAAGATCGATTCTGTAACGTAAACTCCATTTTTTTTATAGGAAATAGTTCTTAGCAATTACTAAAGATGATCTCAAGACCGGTACGTATGTACATATGTGCAAATACCGGATTTTTGATCGAATCGAGTTCAAGTTCATTAAAAGTACATATTCTTCTCGCTTAGATATATAAAACACAACTGGACGCAATTCTTAAGAGCTTTTTTTCTATGCGCTCTATTATTTCGTTACGGAACCTTATCAATCAACCGCACTGAACAAACCGATCGTTTGTGACTTAATAAAATTCTAAATAGAGAAAAAAGTCAAAAGGGTCGTATGCAAGTCGTGAATCTGACTAGCATAATAAACGCCCATATTTTGGGACAAGGTCTTAATTTTTTATAAGCTCGATCAATGTCCATGTTTGAAAAAAGATCGCGCTTGCATTTCTATATCGAATTAGAAGGCTGTGTGTTATAGCACATCCTTTATGGAGATCGTGGTACACTCACATGTACATACGTGGTCTGTATTAAATAAAAATATAGCCTCATAATGAATGGAAGATCCGCGATCGTGAGTTCGATCACGATACACGCACAGTGAACAGATATAAAGTGTAATTAACGCGAATAAAATGTTTTAACGTACGTTTAAATTGCTAGTCGCTAAATACATCGGGTTAACCAACCTGATGACCCTAATTTAACATAAACGATCCCCATTCGAAAAAACAATAAACAGAGTCATGTTTTTCCATCACTTTCCCTACACGGTCGATTTAACAGTACAAATATTTTGAGAAAATAGAATGTTTCTATAGAAATTATTAAGTGGGTTATATAATATAATCAAATGTCTTAACACAATTTAAAGATCTCTTAATTTATTCAAGTGTGAATTCGAGTGAACCTTGCGTCTAGTGTTTGTTTGAAATTCGAGTCATACGTATAATATAATGAATACACTGTAATGTATTTGCTCAAAACGAGGAGCTTTTTTTCCGCTTATTTAGATTTGAAAAAATGTCCATTTAATGCCGACGAGGTCACACGAGTATTTCATCAAAATTTTTAACATTGAAAACTACTAATTTCATAATAGACTTGTCGCTGTTCAGTGTTCGTACAGCGTAGACGATGATTAGTCACGAAATTAACGAAGGAGGTGATCTAATTAGTAGAATTATTCAAAGGTAATAATTTATTTTTTGCACCTAACATATCAATCAATCAGGATGTGCTTTTTGCGTTCTAAAAATTTACTATGTGAAAAACTTAGCGCTTGGTTTTCATCATCGTCGTCAAAGTACGAAAATTAATTTTGAACCGAATGAACTTCGCAAAGGTCAACAATGATAATAATGATGATGACGATATCGCAATCAGCACTGAAAAAATAAAAACACACGTCTGTAATTATTTTGCGTGTTGTCTAAGAATCGAAAAAAAAATCACCATAATAGTATATTATGATACAAAAACTTGCAATGTTAAAAATAATTCTTTTGTGTGTAAGGAATGTACCTTGCGATTATGAAATTTAGTCTAATGAGAATTGATTTCAAAACAATACACCTCCAAGTCAGTTTCGAAGCTCGGTACGTCGACCTATAGCATTTTTTAATGATAATTGTCGGTAATCACTGAAACACAACCGTGTCGTGCCAACGAAACATATAAATTTTCGTCATTCTAAAAATATTATACACTCAAACTGAACAAGATGGAAAGTGAATTGAACTCCACTCAGAAACACACGATCGAAATAATGACATCCCGAATGCAAAACGTTTATGCTCACTTTGACAATTTTTTTATTCTTAAACAGACCTTCACTATAAACGTTTTCGCAACGTGTAAAAAAATCGAGAGACTTCCAATTTTGCGGAATTTTCATTCGGATTCAGCACAAATCTGTTATTATTGCCATTATTATTGCGCTTCACTTCGTCGTTTTCTTTTATTTGTCTATTTTCGATGATGGTGGCCTTTCTCGCTCTAAGAACGTTTTCACCAAGAAAATTCAGCAAAACAATACTACTTCACGCGAATTATCAACCTTGAATTATGATGATGCTCTTTTTTTTATGAAATTTACAATTCTTTGGATGTGCGTTTTTTGTTCGGATCTCGAAAGAAAAGTTTCTATCGTCGTCAAAGTAGCTATTATCGCGAGCTATCTGTCATCGTAAGGTCGCGCTAAAAATGGTGAAAAAACGGTTTTTTGCCAATTTATTTGCATAAATATTGAATTTAATACCAGACGATTAGCATATAAAGTTAGTATTCGAGTCACGCATAAGTGTCTATAAATTCGTGTTATGCTCACTTATGTAAAAATTAATCGCAAATAGACGAAGCGGCGAAGCGATTTTTAATTATTACACATGATTCAATTTAGTAAAATTAATCGAATTACCGTTTGCGTCATCGCTCAGATTGCAGTCGATGGATCAATTTATATCGTTTAAAAAATCACTTTTATTTTTTCCAGCTTATGAAAGAGGAAGTATTTTTAACTAAATCTCATCGTTGAGTCTGATTCATTTCGATATATTCAGTCACAATTCGAAGATGTGAAGATTTTCAACAGTTTCCTAATGAGCCATTATTTATTTAAAGTCAATTCACTATTATTGAATTTGAAGTAGTAAGAACCATAGCATTTTAAAATGAAAGAAAAAAGTTGGGTTAAACCGAATGTACCTTTTATTCATAGTCAACACATCCTTGAAATATAATATAATACCTGGCAGACGTAATCATAGAGATAAAAATAAAATTCGATTTTCACATACCTGATGCTGTGTTTGACAACCGGATGGTCACAGGTTCACGCATCTGTGAGTGTTGTTTTTCCGATTTCTATTCAACTATCGTACAGCAATAATTTTGCTTTCAAACTATTTATAAAAGAAAACAAATAACACACTTGAAAGTTTTTTTCCCTAATTTTATTCTAAAAGATATGTATTTTACGCAATGTTCACTCATGAAAACAGTCAATACAATATATTTTACTAATGTACATAATTGTTTGAAAAGTCGGTTCGAATTACAAACATGCATTCAGAAAACTACATAACATAATAAATTGCATAAAGATTTCGAATTTTGCATAACCACTTACACTAAAACTGCATTACAACGAATTTGCGAGCGTTACGAATATCATGTAACGAATTGTTCTTACCAAAAATGTAAAAATCGCTAAACTTTTACCCAAAATCTAATAATTTATTTTATAATTATAACTCAAAAAAAAAAAAACTAAGCAACTTTTAATCTCTCGGATGATCGATAATATTATGTTGTTTCAATCTTGTCAAAATCAGTGCTATATAATGAAAAATGTCGGTGATGCTTTTTAGTGTTTTTAGATTTGAATTCGATTTTTTAATTGATACCGATAACATTAGATATATAAAATATTGATTAACGCCTTTCCGAACATTCATAAAATGCTATTTTAACAATTAATTTAAATTCAATATTGATAATTTTTTTTCGACATTCAAATCGATACTTCACTAATTGCGATAAATTCTAAATACCAATATCGATAACACTCCAACACGACAAATCAAACCCTTCATCGACACCGAAAAGACACATCGACACCGAAACGTCACATCGACATCGACAACAACATCGCCCATCTCCAAACTTCCATCATCAACAACAACGTGTTGAATGCACCTCGACAATCAACAGACACGGAAAGGACGAAAACTCTCATAAGCCAAGAGCTCTTCGAACCCTTACTCGGATCGACGATCAGAGCCGATGTTTCGAGCACTCCTCGCCGCCGGAGACGAGACGCTGATGAAGAAGAAGAAGAGAGGAGAGCGGTGGTCCAAAGTGGGGGCGGATGTAGGTTAGGCGCGCGCCTATATACGCCCCCATCATATGGCGCGGCCATTCCACTCGCACCAAGAACGCCAACCAGACAACACCACACCATTAAAGTACAATCTGAGGTATGTCAATCGACAGGGTCGATTATTTATAAGGGGTAAATAAGGGTTGAAATATGTCGTGAATCGATAAACCTCCCTTGAAGCTAGTTCATACAATTTCAGTTGAGTAATGAGTGTTTTGCTAACCGAATGTGTCTATACGTATGAATTGGCCGATGATTGAAATTTTGTTATTCAGACATATTTAGTTACTGAAACATTCATTAATTTACTGATTTATTGAAGTAGTAATTTATATTATTTCAGTGATTCGATTGAGTATATTAAATGTTTTACTAACCGAATGTGTCTATACATTTAATTTAGTCAATGATCGAAATTTGTTTGTTGTTCAGACATATTTAGTTACTGAAACATTCCTTAATTGATTAATTTATTGAATTAGTATTTCAGTAATTCTGTTCAATATAATAAGTGTTTTACTAACTGAATGTGCTATACAATAAAATTTTAATCGAATAAATAATTCAATTTGTTGTTTAGACATATTTAGTTACTGAAACATTCACTAACTGACTAATTTATTGAAGTAATAATTTATATTATTTCTAATGAGTAATGAGTGTTTTACTAACAAAATGTGTCTATACATAGTGATAAAATAATTCAATTACTTATTTTTTTTTGTTTAGACACATTTAGTTGATAAAATATTCACTAATTGACTGATTTATTGAAGTAGTCTTTAGGGGAAGTTTTGTATTGTCGTTGTTGTTTCAGTGTTTATTGATTTGTCTTTTTGTTCATTTGTGCAAATTTTGTTTGTTGTATTTGAGTGATGTGATAATTCAATTGTATCTTATAAGTAAGGGTTGTTTTATTTACGTTATCAATATTGCTATGTCATGTTTATATGAAGAGTATAAATTTCATTTCGTTAATTTTTTTTTGCACAAAATTTATATGAAATTAACTTTATAAAATTTGTGTTTTATTGTAGTAAAACATGATAGTTAAAAATTATATAAAAAATAATTGAATTGAATTTTAGTATTCATTTTTTTTTATAATTTTACCCATTTGAAATACCTATGTAGTTAATTTGGTTTATACTCATAAAAAATTATTAACTTTCTTAATTATTTTACCGTTAAAAATGCATATTTTATCGTTATAAAAACAATACAGAAAATATTTTCATTTAAAAAATTATCCCTAATTGATATCAAAATCAACCCCTGAAACAATCAGATTCAACTATGATACATTCAAAAATATTATAATTTATATTCTTATACGAACACACTGATATTAATTCGAAAAGTGATTTTTCACATGAGCTTTTAACGCATACGGATTTAAAAATTCCCGCCTCTGAGACATGCGGTTTCAAAACAACGAAATCTGCCCATGCGGTTTTTTTACCGTTATATCGCGATTTTTATTCAATCGAATTTTCGATCGACAGCAATTTGCATATACATAGTGTTCGATTTATTCTGTGATTAAATGAGTAACTGTTTGATATAATACATTCCGCGTGTTTTAATACTAAAATTTCCCGTGTTAATTAGTTTTAACGGTTAATCAATCTCATATTTTTTTAATTATCTTGATATACTTGAAAACTCATTGAGTTAAATTTTTCTTAACATATTGAGTCAATATCACTTCTCGGCTGAGATCAAAGTGTATTGAATTAACTAATCAATCAATTAACTTTTAATGGGAATCGATAGCAATCACTCAACAGAGTAACTCGATACAATCCATACTAATCATCGAACTGAACGTTTATTTTTGACGCGTCATCGTACAATGGAAAGGTATATCGGCACACTTTTGCAGACCAAATTCAGTGATTTGTAGTCTTACATTCGCAATAGGAAGTTATTAAATATTTATATGTAGAAAGTCGTAACTGATTTGAATAGATGTCACCTGTGGCTTACCCATTTGTGCAGCTGACAACTGCTAATGTGCTGTATGCACTCGTTGTAATCAATGAGTTACATGCTTTTTGAATGTTTTGCCTTCTTCCACTTCTTGTACTTGTCTGACGTGAAATATGTGGAAATCTTTCGATTTGTGGTATTCGAAAAGACACTTTGCGCTTCCATTTGTGTACGTGTTAATAGTTATCGGTTGTATAAAGTGTGTGCTGCATTATCTTCGGTAAATTTTCTTCTACGCTTTTTTTCTACAAAATCGGTGAAAAATGTTCGAAATGCGGATTTAAGAAAAACGTCTATGAACGGAGATAATGCCTTTTCGGTTTTGTTTATTTGCATTTCTATGTGTGAATGTTGCTAATCGTTTTTCAATAGGTGAAAATTTACAACTTATTATTTCCGACAAATGGCAAATGCCACAGTAGTCACTTTCTCAAATTAGCATTTTTTTCTATCGTTCTTGCGTTTATTTCCATGGACGTCGCATTTTCCGGATATTATTGTACACTTTACGAATAATTTTGTATTGAGTATTATCTTACTCTCTACTTGTGTATTGCATTTGAACTTTCAAATTGTTGAAATTATTGAATTTTCCCACAATTTCAATCGGTAATATCAATTACATAAATGATCGATAAAAAACCATTCAAAATAATAAATTTTATCGATATTCAATGTTGATTTGTGAATATTATGCATGCACATTGCAACGTGCTTTTAACCGAGCAACTCTCTTTCCCATCATTTTGCAAGATGACTGCTCAACATTTTTGTTTCAATCGACCAACTACGAAATATACAAAATCATTGAAAATTTTCCATTCAAAACTCGAGAGCCATCAAATTCGTTGACGCCTCAAATGCATCGAATCGAATTCATAGACGCGCCGCAGACCAAACGTCACTTTCAGTCGAAAGGAACTAACTCGTTGAAAGTGAAGTCGCAAAAACAAGAATAAGAAAAGAAGAAGACACCGACTACACCAAACAGACATACCGTCGTCGTCGAAACTCGGAAGAAAGTTCAAAACGGAGTATCCAGGTCAGACGAATGCCATCGGCGACTGAATATCCTCGACAATAGCATCACTGCATAATATATATTCGATACGCCAATATTTATTAAGTCTATTTCGGAAATTGTTCAAAATTATATACCCATATCATTACGTATTAAATTGGGGCTAATTTTAGTGCACGGAAATTGCCAGTTTGACTAAAAAGTATAAAGTTTATAAGATTTTTTTCTAACTATTACGTGCTGCTTAAATATAAATTAGTATTGTTTTTATCTATATAAATTTTTCATACTATAATAATTTGCAATATTTTCAAATAATATAATAGAAAACACGATTTTTTATTATAAAATTATTTTCTTCTTCTTGATTACGACAAATATGTAGCTCTGGTTATTATTCATCTTTATTTGTTGCGATCTATAATTGCATGACGAAATTGGATAATTATGAAACTAAATCTGTAATAAAATAATATACAAGAATTTTATAATATAAAATCCACATATTAATTTCGTAAAGCAGATGTGAAACATAGGCATCCTTAACACGTCGAAACCATTAATCAATAATAAATTCATAAGTCACATAAGGCTCGATTAATATAACGACTCGCGAACCTGCTGTTAATCAAAACAGTATCGACATAATAAACACCATCGAAAGTACAAATGACGACTGAAAAGGCCAAGGGGTACAAGCGACTTCGAGAAAAGAGCGTTCAAAGTTGAAAGTATTAGGAGGAGGTCTAGTGAATTGATGATATATCTCGGTACACGTTCTATGTTCGCTTATATAATTTCGCCACCAAATATATGAGCGTACATTGAAGCGATTTCGGTAAAAATGTCACTTGTACCCCTTGGCCTTTTCAGTGGTCAAATGAGATTAGATCGAACAACAAATTCGCACGGAACCGATCGGTCATTGATCTTTCGGTAGCAGGTGCTTCGGACACAACAATAATAACGAAACAACGATACACATAACGAAATCGCTCGGATTATTCGCGTTCTCGTACCGGTCCGGGCAAAAAGTGTCATAAACGTAACGGTGCGGCTTATTTTTAACGGGGTTTGTGTAACCACGACAAACGCGGCACACTTGCGGATCCGTCTCCAATGGCGCCAACCGGGTCGACGGAGCTGATGCTGCTCCGCTCTAATCCAGAAGAACTTCCGACCTCGTGGCCACGAGACTCCGACCAGCCGATGCTCGACGATGGCCGAGAGCTTCCTGGCCACTCGACCCACTTGCTGGGATGCAGTGAAAGTAATCGATATGGCTGTTGGATCATGATGGTCGTGATGATGGAAGGGTTATGGACGGTCGGGTCGGTTGGGTAACGATGGTTTTGTTCGACATGATGGTGGTGATGATGGTCGAAGTAGTTTATTCGAGGAGGATAGATAGCTGGGTCCAATGGATGACGATGGTTTTGTTAGGTTTTGATGGTAGATGCTGAAGATGGTCGGGTCAGTTGGATGATGATGGTTCTGTTGAGTTTGGTGGTTTTAGTTCGTAGGGATTTAATGATTTCGTTTAATTGATCCAAATTTAATTTCTTCGATTAGGTAATGAGCTATTTTGATGAATGAGAAATATATTTATTTTTGGAAAGTTTATAGTATGAGAGTTGAGAAAAGCAATATTTTTAGAATCCAGAGAGATTATTTATTAATTTAACTGAATTTTCTAGCCATGAAAATGTATATTGGAGGTAATAGAATCAATGTGTTTCTTAATACTCATTCTATAATATAGCCTTTTTAAAATTGTGCAATTTTTCCCGTTTCTCTTGGGTAGGTCTAAATTTGAATATATGAAACCTGATTAAATGTTTGGTGCGTTAAGTATCGTGTTATTTTTTGAATAGTCAAAATATACATTTTTTTTAAATCAGTTATAATAATCTATTAAAAAAAATGTATATTGAGATAACATTATATATAACGAAATAAAAAATCATTTGTAGATTCAAATTTTCAAATGATTCGATCTAATTTAATATTGTAAAATCGATTAATATCGAAAATAATAATTAAATTTTATTTATTAAATGTCATGGTGAATAATGGAATCTATAATACGTTCATTTCTTTAAACACCTTTAATCGCTTAGAACAATTAGTTAATGTAATAATTATATTTTGAAATATACATATGAATCGATGTCGATGCAATGTGATGCAATTGCAAAAATGAAAATTACCACGATGTCGTAACAGTACTCGCGCGATTAATTTTAATATCAACTTAAATGTCTGCGAGAGCTTCGTCGCATTAATCCCACGATGAAAAAAAAAACTCGTCGGAGATGATTTCGAAAGTTTCATAATGCATTAATCGATCCAGTAGCAATTAACTTCTTTATTATTTAATAATACACATTAACGATCGATGTTAAAATATTTAATTCGAACGCGAATGTGTCGAGCTTCGGATTAATAACAATTCGGAAAACGTCGATCGCACTTAATTACAGAGAGATCTAGTTCGAGACGAATGGATCTAGTCCGATGTATCGAAATGATGTCCGTGTTGGAAACTGGGCTAGGTGCTTACTGCATATTGAATACGTGCATATTGTTATACCATTACATATGAGCTTATTATGCATTTAACAAAATAACATTCAATTGCTTCTTCGATGCACATTTTAATGGCATCCAAATCTGCATCATTCAAAAGAAGAAATGTGTGCGAGTTAATTTGTATGCTCATTTATGAAATGTGTTTTCGAACATGAAACTGGCGGTATATCGAAATCGTTTACTGTAGAAACGATCGGTTTATCTGAAATGATGTGACATCGTCGCGAACTTTACGATTTCATGGTAATGTTACGACTGTCGTAGAAAGTAATAAAACGATCGAATAAAATCGTACGACGCTCAAAGTCGTCGTAACCGAAGGGAAATGAAATATGCATTAAAAGCGAATAAAGCACGCTGCTATTCACGATGCGCTTTCGATTTTGTCAAATACAAAAAATAATCTCGATTGATGGCATTTCTCTTCGATACGAATGTCTTTTAATTTAACCCTTTCACCGTTTACTCACAGTTTTTTTCGATTCGCACCGTAGTAAAAAAAGACGTTAGAGCGATCGCTATAATTCGTACTGCGATTTTTTTTTCAAGGTGTGAATTTCACTTTTCTCATGTACGAGATGGAACCGATTCGATATAATTAAACCGAAATTACAAACGGAATCGAATCGTTAATTGAATCGATCTTTAGAGCGGCTCGGTGTTAAGTGTTATGAGCCGCGATCTGCGGTCATTACTTCTTAACACATGATGATATCTTCTTTTTCTCATTGTGACGATAGTAAGATCATTTCGAACCACTATTCGGTGTAATTATGTGGAGGTAACATTCGAAATAGAGACATACAATATATCGTTTTTCCGCGGTCGCTCGACTTACATAAACTCTCGAACAGCCTCAGTAAATAATAAACAACGGAAAGAAGAGCACATAGGAAAAAGTACAGAAAGTATTACACAAAAACCACTCGTTTAGAAAGTCCCATAATGGATATCTTATAATAGTTGTTGACTTTTCGAACGTGTGTGCGGTTCGGTGGCTGCCCACGGCCAAAAATCACATCCCAAAACAATCTAGCACATACTATTTGACGATCGAAAAGCCAAGAGGTACAAGTGTCATTTTGCCGAAATTGAGTTATGCACAGGAATCACTTCAAGTGCGCTCATTTATTTGGTGGTAAAAGGATTTAAACGAATTCACTCGAGATATATCATCAAATCACTCGACCTTTTCCTAATACATGATCAACTTCGAACGCGCTTTTCTCGAAATCACTCGTACCCCTTGGCCTTTTCAGTCGTAATTTCGTATGTGTCGTCTATTTGGACTCGAACCCGTGAGAAAAACGAGCCTCGTTCGATGATTTTTTTCCGATTCGTTTATCCATCATCATTCTCACGTAGATCGGCGGCTTTTGTGTGAAATTGTTGTTCGGGAATTCTAGTTTCGATCATGGCCTTGATCACGTCAACGCATTCTCACACGTGACTCTATCGGATGATGCTTCCTCGTTTCGATGGATTCTGGTGCAAGCTGCACTCTTGGCCTGGTTATATCCGAGCTGCGAATCTCCTAGAATCTAGAAACTGGCTTGGCCTTGCCGCGAATCAAAACTCTTGTCACACTTCGGTGGAATAGGGCATGCGAGCCTCGTTTTGAAGTGTGCTGATAAATATATGAATTTAAGTGAAAGAAGACTCTTCTGAAGATCGATTTTTTAGTGGTTAAATGGATTTGGATGGCTGTGGGATGGACAATGGTCTTGCGAGGCCTCGATGGGTGTGGATACGTTTTGTGTGTCCGATCGATGTGAACCACACCCTGCGGCTTCTATTGTCATTTTTTTCGAAAATATAGGTTGGGTTGTATGAATCGATGGCAACAATGATTCGGTCGTATGGGAAAACTATTTATTTGAAAAAATCGTGACGTTTTTTCAACTGATCGTGGTTTTTATACAATGACGTTCGATACGTTGTAAATCGTTAATGTTATTGAATATTATCATTACGATAATTCATGCAAATATCTATTACTCTATTAATATTTGAATAATTCATGAAAAAAATATTTATATCTTGCTTCTGGGGTACAGTTATATTATTATCGGAAAAAAATCGATGCATTAAAAACTTTCTAGATTGTTTGGACGATACAACCGATTTATATAAAAAAAAGCATCGCTTATTCAAACATCGGGTCACTAGTAACTTTTTTTCTATTTCAAAGAGCATCTGGAGGAATGCACGTAAATCAATCGTGGAACGTTCTCAAACGCGTACACATTTTTATAAACGATCTAATTAAATATTGATGGCCGTTTTTAGTGTGAACGGTTCGAAAAGCAAAACATCCGACTTTCACCGACAACAAAGATAACATCCACCCAAGGATGCATAAACTCAAATCAAAATTCGAAAATAAAAAAAAGCGCGAACCGCAAAATCGGCGAAAGTCTAAATTCGAAAATCGCAACGCGAGCGGTCGATTTTCGAAATCGATTCGAACCCCGCGAACTCGACGATCGATTTTCTTTTCGCGTTTTTTATTCATGGGAGAATTTTAATTAGATTTTTATGGATGTCTAATGATGACTTACTGTTGATTAAAATTTTTCGATTCGGGTGAACGAACCGCGATTGACACTCGAATGCGTAACATAATTTTTTGCGGCCAATGCCACTCGCATAACCTCGAAACTTTCACTGAGTCACCCTCATCATCATGTTATAAAGCCGCGAATACACTCCGTTGACTAGTCGCGTGAAATTGGCAAATTTCACCAAGCTACGATTTTGCAATTCAATCGTGGTGAACGAATTTTCCATGTTTGGTATCAAAGTCGTTACTTCTCTAAAGTTCACGAGTTCATTTCCGTCAATCTTCGGTACTTTCATTTTTTTTTATTCACTATTAAAGTTCAGATAAATATGGCTATTGATAACAAGATATATTGAATGTAAATATAACGGTTTTTATAGTCGTTTTGTTAAAATTTTCTCAAATGAATGTCGCAATAACAACCTAGCCCATCCGCTGCAAAAAAATCCCACAGCCTTTTCCATTTGCTTTTCTTTTACGATCAATTTTAGTACTGTTCCGTTACGATACTAATTAAAAACTGGTTTTGAAATATATCGTTTATATTATTTGTGCAATTCTTCCTGTTGTGTTGTAATTTCGCCAGATTCGTTTGTTTGACTGTTTCTTTTTTTTTCCTTCAAATTTATATTGCAACAAAAAACGTTTTTTCGTCGTTTGAAAGGAATGTAACTGTTAAATGTTAATCGTGTTTGCTTGTATCCTGTTGAACTCTCGTCCATTTTCCTTATCGTCGTTGTGAAATAAGAATAACAGAAACTTATAAGAATTTTAAATCCATCGTGTAACGGATTTGAAAACATCAAATGTCGAAGTTTAGCACGATTGTCTAAATAAAAACTATCATTTGATGAGTAATGTACATAAGCATCATATTGTTTAACACAACCTACGCGTACATTTTATGAGTGATAAATTACAATAGATATGAAAGACATCGTTTGAATGTACATTTTATCACGTTTACTTTCTTCTTTTCGATTCTTTGACATTTAAAACTTTCTTATCATTATTCAAAACAGATACCAGCGAAAAAAAAATAAATGCATTCATGTTTTCACATACAAGATCTTTTATGACATCTATCAAACGAAAAGAAGATCGTCTAAATATGAAATTTTCTCGTAAATATTTTATATGAAAATTACATATCTATAAATCCGATAATTCTGTCTACTTGTCATATGAAAACGAACACAATAGTTCGTTTTAAATAGGATATGCCGTATGAAGTGTTCCGGTTATTCGTATACGACGACTGGTTGCATTCTTCAAAACCTGGATTCGCCAAATATGGAACGACGTCTTGGACTTCCAAATACGACAAATCAATTTGTATTCGTCAAATATTCAGGATAAATACGAACGTTTCTACGAAGTGAAAATACGAAAACGAAAATTTTTTCGAAGCGTGAAAATTCGTGCTCGAAATCAAATAGCATTTTCGCAAACAATCGGTTCTCTGACTCAATTCTGTGATTTTTCGCATTGATCGATATCAAGATAATAATTAATTCTGTTCAGTTTGTTTTTATAATGAAGCTTTTATCTAGATCGTGTTTTGATGGAAAAATAACATCAAATTGATATTTCACACAATTTTCCAGATTTTAATCACGATGTAATTACTATGTCGGGCGTTGAAGAACTTTTCTTCTCACGATATATTAATGTAGAAGCATTAATCTTTAGTCTTCCCATAATTCAATTTGGAAGATGCACGTTTCGCTCGAGTAAACTCACAAAATTCAACCATTGTTCTTTCGATTGACTAAAGCTTTATCAACCAAAACGTACTGTTAACTACTTTAACAAATCCTCAACAATGGATCCATTATTGTGTATGTTAACGGACTGAAATATTAATTGCCGCCCGTAGAAATCGTTTATAATTTCCTTTCTAAAAACCACATTCATTCGAACTTTATTCAATTAATTACCGACATCCCATACAAAACGACCACCTTTAATCATAATTAAACATCCCAAAGCGCGATACATGAAAAGCCATTATTTTTATTACAATACATAATGAGATATCGAACCTGCCTCAAATTCACGACTCGTTTCTAAACACACTCGAATATAAATCTCATAAGTAAACGTTTCGTCCCAGTTAAATTGCGTACATAAAACGTCACTATGAAAACGTGAAATCGACAATATCCGGACAACGCAATTACCGGCAAACAATCCGGTCACCGCAAACGATCGTTCACACGTGATTTAAAACGCATTTGGAACCCAAATCGAAAATTGAGCAATTCGACCAAAGACATCGGTATAATTTAGGAAATAAACAGTGTATAGGAAGCATAATCAAAATCGATGACTTAGTGTGTGAAATTGCATTTTGAATTTTTACAAGGGTTGTATTAATAAAATGATCGATAAAATTAGTTTTTGCTGTTTAAAAGTATGTAAAGTAGTGATTTTTCGAAGTGATGAGTGTAAGTAGAAACCACCAGTTTTGATTTATTTGGCGGGATTGCTCTATTTCGATCATATTCTGCAAGACTTTGTAAATACAACATGTACCGGTGTATCGATACATTTCAAACTTCAAATACCTTTTTTACACATTAAGCCATCAATTTGAGCTAGGTTTCGTCAGCGCCAGGCTTGGATTAATTTTCCATACAAAATGAGCATCGACTTTTCAGAACGACCGCGCTTCAATCATAGGGGCGGGAAATTTTGAAAATGACATCGAATGCGGGTCTTCGAATGGTTTTCGTACGAAACCGCGGTTTTGTTTTCAGATAACACACGAAGCTATAATGAAATCGGTATACGATGAACGCACGGACTCGTCACGATGACCCAGATCTGAACAAGTGCGAGAAATTCGCTCCGGAACGTCCGCATGCCGGACGAGCTCAACCCTCGAAGTGACGGAATCGGTTCGTTTCGAAATAATCTTTTAGCCGAATCGACTTTCGAGACGAGAAAAGGCGGAAAAGTCCGGAAAATCGCCGGAAAAGTCCTGCCTTTGAGCTCCGCGCGCAAGGAGCGTTTTCTCTTCGCGTAGAAAGTTGGCCCGTTCGAGCTCGTTGACGAAAATCAATAGGAAAAATTAAATTCGTTTCGGCCCTATTCATCGGTGAAAGCCTTTCTTCGGTCGTTTCGTTTGTTTGTCGAACTCGAGAAAGTTCGCACGAGATCGTATCTCGTTTTTAGATTTATTGTTTCTATGTTAAAAGTGTCGATAAAATTCGATTTCGGTGTCGATAAGTGAGATTCTCGTGACCTTTCGAATATTTTTCGACGCGTTCTCGCTTAAAGTGCGTCATATTCTGTGAAGAAATGATTGTAATTAAATTTGTATTACACAGTCATCGGATTAAACTCTTTTCACGTCGTACGACGCATTCTCTCGCTTCATTGCAAAGAATTTGCTATATCATCATTATTTGTGATTTCGATCGATTCATGTAATATGATAAATTAGCCATAACGATTCTCTGTGTAATATTTTTTTCGACAAATATTCGAAGCTCGTTACCGAAACGAATACGTAAGCTCCGCATTCAATCTGCACACATCACTCGAATGTGATTCATTGTTTCGCTAATGTGAAATTCAAAAGTGTCGCACTTTGAACTCGATATGTGTGGCTTTCGAAGAGTTGAAAAACTTTCTAAAAAAAAAATAATCATCATAAGTGAACATCTGAAGTGCGCAAACGGAAACACAGCTACACTGGAGTACGTTTTTGTTTTCCATCATAGAAAACGCACGCTAGAAACCTTCCGATCGACATTTTCTACGTTTCGAATATTTTTCTATGAAAATGTATGCGACGTATAAAATGAGCGATTTAGCAACGCTAAATTACATTGCCGCAAACTCTTGGCGAAATGTAACTCTCGTTTTCGCCATACATACTGCTTAACGCGACTCAAACCATAAACATGAGCATGTATGATTACGTTTAATGGTGTTCAGGTCCTTGACCGCGAATCGAAGTCGTTCAAAAGCCTCGACGTTGACCTTATATACGAATTTAACAGTCAGGTGCGCGGAGAAAGTGCAAACGCATTCTTTCCAACGGTGATATCATCGTCACAACGATTCTTTCGCTTCCTTCGATTATTGTTTGCCATTTTTTTTTTCTTCGACGGTCTCGTGTGTTATTGTCGTTTTTAGCTGACATCGATAGCTTCCGACCGATGTGAATGATATAGATAGGAAAAAAATCTGACCGAATTCCGCCTTTTTATCTTTCTACAAACAATGTCGAATGTTTTCGTTTTGTCTCGCGTACGTAAATTAAATAAGCGTCGCTTTGTCGAAAACTTTCCCACAAACTTGCATCTGGTATAATTTTGCTTTTTTCCGTTCGATTAATAATAGATAGCTTTTACTTTTTCACGAATTTCTCGCGCAACATTTTCCGATCGGTACAAAAAAGTTGAACGTGTGAAACGAAAGTGATACTCTTGTCGTTTCTTTGATTTAGTAATCGTTTTGCCGCAATAAATATATTTCGCCTTTTGATACACGTGTGCTCGCATAGAATATAAAAAAATAAATTCGATACTAAATAATAACGAAACACACGAATTTATTACGGTTAAGAAGAAAGCTCTCTTAGCCCGAGGCGTCACTGACAAATGAGACTTTTCGACTTGAATTATCGTAGGATTATATCGAAACGCACAAAAGACTGTACGCGGCATAATGAAGCTTAATCAACATTTAACATTAACACATGTCTCTGAAACATTTGCATATAAATTTAGTTTCGTTCAATAAAAGCTGCGCGCGTTATATAGCAAACGCGTGCGCGCTTTCTTCGACTTTTCACCGGACAAAATGACAAATAAATAACTTTCTATTTGTCAAAGCGATGAGTATAATAATAACGAATGTGCGTATCGAGCGATTGAAAGAATCACGCGCCAACAAAAAATAAGAAATAAACGAACAAATAACGCATTAGGTTCGGCCGATCGATCGAGAAACGCAATAAACAAAAATACTTTCTAGTAATTATTACGTATCTCATTACACTTGTCAATATATTCGATGCATGCGAGTACGTGGAATAATTCGAATATAAAAAAGGCCGAATGCAATCGAGCGATGCACTCGATGCGATCAACGAGCCGTTCAAACTATCTACGCATGCCGGTTACGGTTGATATCGGATAATTTTAGTGCTTAATTGCCGTTTACTCTGTTTTTAAAACGGATCGATCGGTGTATTGGATGTGTTGATTTTGCACGGTCATGAAAATTTCTATTGAATTTAACGTGTAATCGAGAGCCGTCAATGTAATGAGTGTTCTTGTTGTTAATTGCTCGTCTGTTTACGTGAGTTTCTTGTCATCGATTGAAAAGTTTTCGCGTAAGTGATATGTTTGTTATATAATTTATTTACTTTTGATTAATTTAAATGATTTTATATTTTCAATGATCTTGAATTTTTATATTTACACATTGAATTGTATTTTTAATGACATCACTAAATAACACCAAAATTTTCCTACGAGCATAATCATGATTTTCGTATCGCTCAAGTATTGTAACATCTCCGGCGATTTTCTTTAATTTCTCAATAATTATCTTGTTCAAACCACATCATAAACAACTGACGTGCACGCATATAATAATTAGATAAAACGCGAAACACTCAAGAATCGCTCGTTTCCAACAGCTTCCATAACCAGGTCGAAGCGCATACATATCTTATCGTTGTAACATTCGAATGGCAAACACGTTTCCATCTTCAAAGTTCACGATCGATATAAACCGATAATTATAATTATATCGCGCCGTTCGGACGAACCGCAACTTTCTAAGTGAGAAGTGGAGGAAGACGATGAAGAAGAAGACACCGACTTTAGAAATTGGAATCTTCAGAAGTCGCACGGTGGAAGACATCGATTAGCGTATCCTCCTCGGTTAATGTCCCCCTTATTGTCTTATTATTGAGGTTTAGTGGGAAATGCAGCATCACTCTCACTTCCTAGATGAGTGTATACCAGAAATCACGACGTCTTCTTCGCCATCGTAAAATCATTTTCCTTTCGCTCGACTCGTTAACGCTCGAGGCTTGGTCGGTTGTTTTTTTTTTTTGATTTTTAATGTACGGCTTCTTCCTTTTCGAGTTTCTTTTTTTGTTAATTTATAGTTTTTTCGTTGTTACAGATGATGTTGAGGCACCTGATTCTGTTGGCGCTTGCCGCCGTTGCTGTTAATGCTCAAAGGAGGCTTGCTCTTCCCGATGCCAGAAGCTGTGCAAATAGTAATATTATTTTTTTATTGTTTGTATTAATCATCAACAGTCTTATGTAATGACGGGTTTTAAAATTGATTTAAAGTAGAAAATCATTTTTTTTAAGATTTGCTGAACATTTTTGTATGAAAAACTAGAATCACTGGTGATAGAAAGTGTTGAATTGATTTTTCCGTTGAACTTTTCAGATTAATAAATATAATCATATGAATATAAAATTCATTACACAGTTGAAACGTAATCGGGTTAAAGGTTAATAGATTTTTACCACATTTCTGCACTTTTTAAATCTCGAGAAATACGTGAGTCCAATGAGATGAAAATAAGTTTTTTATGAAAAACAAATGAAGTTTCATATAACAAATATTTAAATTATTTTCATTAAAAACTCATTAGCTATCAGCAAAACACCTTCATTTTTCAAAAATTCAAATGACAATATTTCGAAAAATCTATTTCCCAAAAAAAAAGTGACGCAACTCAAGAAATCCAAATCGCATTGAAATAACGCGCTTACCCCAAATTCGAGCTTTTGTTTCGAATAGCGCGTGTACGCAACGCGAACGCTTTTCTCTCGAGCACTTAATTTTCCTCTCCGATACAAATTTTCACGCACTTCATCACGAAATGAATAGCGGTCGTTAGAGGCACAGATTGTGAAAATCGCTTATGCAAAAGGCTCGCACGCCACTAAATTAAACGTTCGCATTGTGTTTGCTCGGGCAAACGTTAGCGCACTTCTTTGGTACGTTACGATTCGAGTCGTTCGTTCGTAAAAGTCGGCGCATTGTTCCTTTTGTGAGGCCAAAAGTGAGTATGTGCCGGCTTTTCGTGTAAAGAGTACGCAAATAGGTAGTATGTACTCTCCTGGGTCTCGTTGTGCAATATCGCAATTACCTACGGTTCGGTTTCGCAAGTGTGCATTACGTAGTTTTCCCACGAATGTGAGCTATGTATAAAATATGCATCTGTGAGATGTTATCCAGGAAAATTCTTATTGAATATATTGTGTCTGCGGTGAAATTTTTATTGTTCGTGCGTTCTCATGACTCTATTGATGTGATTTGTCAACGAAAGTTATATTAGATCGTTATCTAATTATATGTTTGATTGTTACAGGAGTAAGACACTCGACATACCGTGACGCTCGTGGAGTTGCTCATTCTTACTTCTTCAGTTGGGAACATCAACCCACTCGCAGTTTGGAAGTAGATTGGTTGGACGCAAGAAACATTTGCAGAAGACATTGCATGGATGCAGTTTCGCTCGAAACACCACAAGTATGCAACCTCAATATGATTGGCATCATATAATTACTGAGCAGCCATATTAATTTCTTATTGTGTTCAAGGAAAATGAATTCATCAAGCAACGCATATCCAGAGGCAATGTACGTTACATTTGGACATCTGGACGCAAATGTAACTTCGCTGGATGCGACAGACCCGACCTTCAACCACCAAATGTGAACGGTTGGTTCTGGTCTGGATCTGGAGCTAAAATTGGACCCACCACCCAAAGAAATACTGGTGACTGGAGTGCCACTGGTGGATATGGACAACAACAACCCGACAACCGTGAAGCTGCTCAGGTAAATTTCTGTTTCATTTATAATAAAAATAATTTCTCTTCGTGAAAACAATCATTTGATTTATATATATTTCAGGGTAACGATGAGTCTTGCTTATCCATTCTTAACAACTTCTACAATGATGGAATCAAATGGCACGATGTAGCCTGCCACCATGTGAAACCATTCGTCTGCGAAGACAGTGATGAACTTCTCAACTTTGTTCGTTCTAGAAATCCTGGCATCCGTCTATAAATAGTGCTATAATAATGGAATTGACATTAAGTCAAAATTCCCCACCTTCAGAAAAATGAAAAACAAAGAATTATTTATTTTCTCATTTAAATGAAATGTTCAAAACTTAGATTAATTTGAAGCTATAACAAAATGTTTGAAAAAAGAGATTTCTAAATTTTAAATATTTTTTCGATAAGTAATTGTTGAAAAACAATATTTTTTTAGATTTAGTACATCCCCATCTCACATGTGAATAAAACCATCCCGATATATTTTAAATTAATTGTAGTTTATGTATTTAATGTGTGTCTATTTTGATAATTATATTAATAAAGTATATTTTATGTTCGAAAGGGTTATTTTAATACAAAACGCAGTTTTTTGAAAAGTGATAATTGAAAAACACTTCAAAATTTAAGCACATTTATTCAATGTAACAAATATTGTTGGAAAAATCAGTATCACAAATAGTTGCGCAATGCAATGCAATCAAAAAAACAATTCATTGTGATCATGAAAGTTGAGTGATTTCGTCACATAAAAAAGTACAAAACACATTTTCACATCCCTCTATAAGTAACAAAAATGTGATTCGGAAAAAATGGGCATGAAAAAATCAAAAATACTATGCAAAATTGAGCAAGAGTAAGAAGATAAATGTCTGAGCATACTTTTCTTGTCAATATATTATTGGTACAAAAAACTATCAAAATGCAATTGAAGTTATTTGCATATTACATACAAAAACTAACAATTCATTTTACATTTCACTACCGATGATCAAAAAAATATATTGGCAATTTGTATACGACTTCAAGTGTACTGGTTTCATCAAAAATCTAACTGAAATTGAAATAATTTAGAAATATGAACGATAGTTACTTTTAATGGCTTAATATTATTTTTAAACCATCTAAAATGAACACAATATTTCATGTGAGACTTTATGCGTATCAGGTATTGTCCAAGTAAATCGTTCCCAAACTTAAAGGCCACTTACTTCAATCAAAAAAGATATTCCTCTTCAAAATGATAGAAAAAGGTTTGGGAACAGGTTTCGTTTTAAATACTAACTATTAAAATCAGCAATTTGGATCAAATCCGTGTCTATCTAATACATACATATAAGTTTTGGTCCAATTTGGTATGTATTATAATTTGAAAATTAATTTATTAAAACTATGATGTTACTAGGCTGGTATTTAATACCATTAAACATTATTTGATTCATTTAAATACAAGTAATTTCATTTTAGAATTAACAAATAAATAAAACAATACATAAAATACTAGATAGCTTAAAGTCCGCAGTTATCACATGAAAAATAAATTTAGACACACAAAATGATAACAAAATTAAAATGAAACCAAAACACTTAAAATGAAAAAAAAAATACATAAGAAAAGAAATAAAAAAAAGCATGTACCTATATCTGAGAAAATCGAAACAACTGTTTTAAATAAAAGTATGATAAATGACTAAAGCACATAACAATAAAAATAACTGGTAAACATTAAATAAATTATCCTTAACCTTATATTACATTACATGTAACATCAGTGATTTGGCAATGGGATCGATGAACTTCACACTTTTCAAATGTGTAATAAGTGGTGTCAATGTGTAACACTCATCAACAATTATTACATACATGACAAATCTACAGAACTATCAATACAAATAATCACAGGCAATGTTTTAATATTATTAAGCATATGGGACATTTCAAAATCTATTAAATCTAAAATATTGACTTTCTTTATCTTATCAAAACGATAATTTATAGTATAATATACAGAACTATTGATATACATTCAAAGACATTTTTGAAAAATTTGTATATTCAATCTAATTATGAGTTTATATTGTAAGTGTAACCAATAATTACCTTTTCGCTAAAAAACAGAATAGAATTTTTTTTCATAGAAGTTAAGGTACTTTCCATTTCTTTTAAATAGTTAACCCTTTGGCATTGGGCAAATTCTTGTGGGTCATTGCAAAAATAGCTAAGGGAGGAGCAAATAGCACTTCTTACTGTTTTTTTTTTAATTATTAAAAATTTGGGTTTTCATAGGCAAATCGTTGCAAAAGCAACAACTTGATTTGAAAGGATTAATATTTCAAATGTATTTGAAAGCATGCGAACAACTAATATAAATTAAATAAAAAATAAACAATAAATAAATATTTACAATTAACTTAGAGCTTAAGAAGCAATTAATAATTGCATTTCAAGAAGTAAATTGTTTAATTCAGATAAGTACATCAATATTTTTTTTCGTAATATTCCAGATATTATTCTTGAAGCCGTTATTAAATATCTGAAAAAAGTGTAAGTCTTCTCCTAAGATCTGTCACATTAACAACCAACACATCAGAATACATACATATCTAATGGTCATGTGCATTGTATGTGCGTTTGAAAATGAATAGGACATTGAAATAATCAACTTTGTATTATGAATGTTTAGAGCACTTCTTACAGCACCATTTTGAAACCAAAATTATACTGATAAATTTGGAATGCCAAATTATAATAAGTGTAATATAAATAATTCCTTTAATCTAGTTAACTGATATATATAAGAAATATTATACGAAAATAATACTGTTCTTGACGCATTGAACAATAAATTTCACACAATTTGTAACATAAAATTTATGCGAAAACCAGATCTAAAAAATTTTTAAGGCGATACAATATTTTGTATACATATAACACATTGAGCATTATGATTATATTTTCCAAAAGCGTCATACTATTATAATAATGATTCGTTATTTACAATTCACTGTCAATTTTTTCCACACAGTTCACATGTATTGTGCATTTGAATCACATAATTTCGACGATTGAAAATCACGTAAGTCTGAATTTTCACTGTCGATCAATTTAGATTTTAAACTAAACTCATCAGTTGGTGGAATGTTGAGTTTATGATGAGACAACAGCAATCCACCTGTAATAGCGACTATCGCCCTATCGAGCCAAGTCACAGGATTCGGATATAGTGCACCGCCTTCATAAAATCCCAAATGACCACCATGAGCTAATTCTATGAAGAGAGTTTTATCTCGTGAATCTAAAATAAAATAAAATTTATGTTCAACTCGGAATAATGAAATAGATTTATCTAATTGTTGAGTCACATACTAGCAAATTCTCGCACAGGTTCGAGTAATGGATCTGGCACGAGAGGATCGTCTCGAGCATTGATAAAGACCATGGGTGTTTTGATGTTTTCTAAATAATTTATACTTGAACTCCAATAATATAAGCTTGAAACTGATTTAAAGTTGAAAACACGTCTAAAATATAAATTAAATCATGTTACATTTTGAAATATCAAATATGTTGTTAATTATGGTGTTAAATATTCTCACCTAGTATAAGCTTCATCAAGATCTGGTAAAGTACCAGCTGAAACGATATTATTTTCACTGAGATGGTATCGTTTTCGAAGGTCTTCGGATAATAAAATATGCTTATGTCTGGTAATAATATTTCGATAGTTGTCAGTCATCACATATAAATACAATCGCCTGAAGTTTTGCCAGTGCAGTAGATGCTTCAAAGTTCTATTATGAAATTGTAATATATTAAATAAGTGTCATAAAAATACATCAAATTTTAAAATTAATGTAACAATTATATACTGTTAAATTAAGGCATTACATGCTTGCTATAATAGTAAAAATATTGTAACAAATATTTGAAATTATTAAACACTGAAACATAGTACTGGAAATAAACAATGATTGTTTCTATTTTTTGTTCAGTTCCTTAAAACTTTATATTGAATAGTTAAAAATAAATAAGTATAGAAAAAAATAATGTTTCAGCATTATTTTTTCCTTGAATATCTATGAAAATAATAATAGTGTCTAAAGATTAAAGTAATGAGAAATAAAAGATAATGCATTTTTGATTTTACTTCTTTTTCAACAATTGGTAAATTTGTGAGACATTCATGAAATATGCAATTAATTTCGTTTATGATTTTTTTTATTTACATAAAAAACCAGTAATATGTATAATGTGTTCATATGAGTACATACAAATATATTTTCCATTTAAAAACAATTTATTCTTTCCCACCTGTGTATACTGGATCCAAAAAAATTCAATTGTTATACAAAATTTCACTGTGAACTAATAATAGATCATAAAACCAAGAAACTGGTAGATTAAGAAGTAAGTGAAAATTTTACGTTAGGTTATTAATGAAAAAAGTTAGCAATTAAATTGTTAGTGATGATAAAATGCTCTAATAATCAAACTGAGTATATAATGAAACTCACTCAATAGCATTATATCCTTGGCAAATAGAAATTCCTCCTATTATATTGGGAGAGTGATTCCTCTGCTTTTCTCCTAAATATTTTGTAATGAGATTACCACCCAAGCTAAATCCAACGAGCACTAATCGAGTGTTCGGATACTTTTCCAATAAATTTTCAAGCATTGAATTGAAATCATCAGTGTGCCCTGTAGTCATTGATTGAATAAATTATATTGATTGAATATAACAAATAACTTAAAGGCTTACAAAAATTTTTATGCAACATTTAAACCCTCACCATAAGTGAAAATCCTGCTTGCTGTAACTTGAACACTATTTAAAGCTCCAATGTGATTGAGAACAGCACATCTATATCCGTGATATTGGGAATAATGAACAAACGTTCTTATGTAGACACTTTCAGATGTGTTTCCGATGCCAGGACATATTGCCATAGTTATATCATCTGAAATTATATATCAGTAGCTTTAGAGAAAAATTACAATGAAATCTGATTAACACAATCACATTTTAAAATATACCTTCGTGTGGTCCACCAATAGGTTCGTACAAATCATAAGTAAGAGTAGATTTATCGGGCAATTTTAAATATATGCGACCACCTATAGGCCATGGACAGCGGACACGACCAATAATACTGTGCAAAATCGTTTGCACATGACCACTAAATCCCCACAATCTAGTTGGAATATATCTGAAAATATAAAAATGCAATCATTAAAAAAAATCTATAATAAAGACTTATACAACTAAAAAGCGCTAATCATTAAGTTTATTAAGTTTTCACAACGAATCAAATGTGATGATTAATGACTTCAATAAGAGAAAAGTATATTTTGCACAAAGTACATTGGAAAAAAAAAACATCAGTGTTACACATAGATCAATCATAACTAACGGAGAATAGGTAAATCAAACACGTTATGTTTGAAAAAAAAATGAAAATGTTTCAAGTAAGTCAAGACAATTTCTATTAAAAATATATTGAAAAAAAAGTCAATTATGATCTGCACAATATACAGATATTAATTACACACGAATCGATTCATCTGTAGCATGAAAAGACAGTTCCTCGAAGTGCCACAACGTTCCTTGGGTGAAAGTGAAATATTGCGAAACAAATAAGCCGACAGAATCTCAATTGTGCATTACGAATAAAACGGAAGAGACTAGAACTCCATTCACAGTTTTAATCGTACCAACGACAGAACGAACCATGATTCAAACAATTAGCAGGAAAAAACCGTCTATAATTGGCTAGTGGTCATTATACTTCGACGAAAGCGATTCGGATGAAGAATGTGTGGATGCATAGTCATCTCGGACGATCGAGGGCCAGGGATTCTAAGGCTAAATATAAATTGGGCGATGCGAGTGTGAAAGTTCAAGATGGTTTATCAGAGGAAATAAGGTGTTCGAAGATATCCATGGATTTGAATGATGTAAATATTTAATGATAGGTTGCAAAGTGTGTAAAAATTATGTAAGAAATTTTACGTCATAAAAAATATGGTATCAATAGATCTAGTTATGATTTTTTATTGAACGTCATATAAAAAATATATAACTTGAATCATTTTATGCAACATTTCATTTCATAACTGACGTTATTTTAATTCATAGAAAATATCGAATCGAACTTTTAATTCTAGAATTATAACATTAAAATGAAAATACATGGATATACCTAAAATAGAAAACATGACATTGCAGTTCTATTATGTATTTTACACGACAAAACCCGAAAAAACGAAATCTAAAAACACGATATGTAACTACACTTTACAGCTGATATCCAACATTTATCTTGCAATGTGTAAGCTATGATAATAACAGCTATACAATTAAACACAATATGAACTAATTACAGAACTATTTTGTAAACAAACCGATATCGAAAATTAATCGTTTAATAGACGATTAAAACAATTGCTTATTTGAAACAAAAGAACTGAAGAAAGCACGATAACATCATATAGAAAATTCAATACAGATTAACCCAAATCTTAAAATTTATAATCAAACTATACACATAGACATCAAGGTGCCAATTTCCATACAACCACATATGAAAATTAGTACCTTTTTTTATGTCCACAGGTGCAAAATGATAAAGTCTATTCTCAAAATTTTCGCAAATGAACTACTTATGAGAACAACACGAGGTGATTCTATAGAATGTAACACGGATAGACCAATTATGAAGCCTAGAAAGACTATGCCGACGTGCAATCATTCACCGAACGGACCACACCCACAATCGACATCCCAATTTCTATCTCCTGACCAGAAGACGGAAGAGAGAAGAACCGGTGTGGCTGAGAACCGAACGTGGAAAACGCTGACCTTCATACGCGGCCAAATTTCGGATGGACGTCACAGTCAGAAGACGAGGAACTCTTAACGTCTCCGATTATGGTAGGTGGTCGATTCGGAAGTTGCATATGATTCATATGCACTGGAGCGTTCTATGTGGTCGAATAATTGCGTCATCGTCCGACGATTTTCCTCTGTAGAATTTGCAATTCAAATTCGATTTGATTGTTCGAATCTTCGTTTACATGACAATGTTTGATTAACTCGGATGCTCCAGTGCGTATGAACCTCTAACCGATCGAGTTTCGTCTATAGAAGTTGTCAAGATAGAACCGATGCTTCTTGTTATGAACGACCCACTTTGGGTATTGTTTGACGGTATATTTTTCGTACATAGATAGTCTAGTGGAATTCGTTTTTCTTTCGCTTGTGTTGTGAAAGAATCGTGTAATCACAATGTGCCGAAAAATTGTGTCATGCATATTTTTGAAAACGGCCAATATGCATATGAAAGACCCTGGAAACTATGCATAGATTTATAAGTATGCAGGATTCGATGTGCACATATGAAGCAAACGTCGATGACTCCATTCTAAAACCGTGAAAGGTGTTCGATCATTTCGGCTTCATCACACAATGACATCATGCCAGATTCTTAATAAAACTGTTAAAACAAGAAAATGAAAATGATATAAGCACCAATAAACGGTTCGATAACTCTTCACGGTAAGAAACAGACTAATTACTCACTAGAAATGATTGCACAAATACGAAAAATCTAGTATTTTTTTCCATTTACAATTATAATTGACGTGAAATCGATTGTTAAAATGTAAAATTTTACATTCAAATAATAGACCGCGTGTAATAGATAGTCGGGCGAAATCGTTACGTACAACGAACAGATGCGCGTTTGTCGCTGATAATAATTCGGCACTTTTTTTTATCATCGTCATATACAGAGAAAGTCGAAAACGATTGTTAATAATGAGTAAAATAATATTTTTTTTTACATAAGAGCAATATACACACTTGTATGTATATTTGATTAATTCACGAATATAGCTCGACTTTTCCGCCGTGCGATTCTCAAGAATCACTTAACTGTATTGGGAAATGTAATGAAATTGATCTATCATAACGTGCGTTTTATTCAAGAGTGCATGACTAGATAAATAATAATAATCTATCATATTATAATGATGCTTCAAAGTCAACAGTAATGTCTATAATTCAGGTCATAACAATGTCAAAATGAAGATCGTACAAAACGTATTTTTATGCCTTTTCATGATTCACAACAAATTACAAGATGCAATAAAAAAGTATGTATATAACGATCGATTGAAAACAGAAATGAACGTCCATTTCGCCACGTGCACTTATACAATGTTCTAATTTAACTTCAAATTGAATGAAAATCGATAATAGTACAATTTCATTTTCAATGTAAAGAAAACTATTCGAAACGCTCTAACGAAAATATCTGAAGCGCGTAGCACAGAAGCACACGTGTATCCATTTTGTTGCAATGCCAAAAAAAAGCATCATCAATGTATAATACGAATTTAACATTTCATTTCGAATTATGTATTAATTTCGTCACAAAACCGAGTAGATCTTAACTTGTTTAAAATTAAAATAATACAAACAAAACTATAAAAAACTAATCTAATTCTTATCGAAATGCTACGAGTTTCGGGTAACTTTTCCTCAAAGAATTCACATTTAAAACCCGAAAACTTTCCGGTGACCATAGTATGTATGTAGTTTCATAAATTGAGGATACGATTGCGAAATCGAAACACGAAATGCTCAAGAATTTTTCACGAAAAATGAAACACGAACATTCGCCAAGCAATGCACATAAAAATGAACATATCGCACTTTCGTGCAGAAAAATGACGTGATGCGAATATTAAAACTTCGACTCGGCCCGCTAATTGGTGAACTAATAAAAGTCAATTAAGTTTCCAATCGATCACGTATAATCGTGAAATATTGTATTGTGTTTCAGAACTCAATCGAAGTTCGGAAAACTTGACTACGCATTAAGCTAATTGAATTAATCGATCCGAAGCATTTTGCGTATAATCAAATTAATCTGTTCTGAGGACGCTTCGAAAGCATATTTTCAGAAATTCATTTAACGTCGTATTATTTTATTGAGGGGATGGGGTTGTTTATGATATTGAGCGATTCTTGGGAATCGTTAAGCGTTCAAATATTGGAATTCAATATCACGCTCTTCGTTACAAAGCGATATGAAAAATTGGTAGGAATTTAATAACGTGATGAATTCACCAATAAATTTCGATTGAAGAAGATTCGAATTGCGCGAAAAACAAAGCGATCGATACATATTACGAAACGTCGCTAATATAATATCAACAATTAATATACATTTATTCATTACAATTATGTAATATTTTCATGATGTATCCACGTGTTAAAGAAACAATGAACGATTGTTATAGAACACGAGCGCAATCGTTCAACACTGTGTACATATTCTATGAATATGGAAATTTGAAAAATCGATTTACGTAACTGTCCGTGAAAACTGCCACAAAATAGTTTTCCTCGGCTACGAAATTCGCGGAAAATTCTCTTATCTCTTCTGCGTCTTTTCACTCATTTTTGATGGATTTCAACCCCGACATCCCAAACTAAAAAGAGCGACTTTATCGCATGTTAAATATGCACATAGCACACAAATGCGTACTAATCCATAACATAATATATGGTGGCGATATGATCATTAGGAGATATCGTGCAAAGTCTTACTCATCCAAGGTCGAGCTGGTCTCCGAACACGCATCCATGAGATGGCATCGTTTAACGACACGTGCCACAAAACTTAAAACAGTATACGATTTATGTGATTTTATAAAGCGTTCAAATCGAAACGTCATTCGGTGAAATGATAAAATCTAACGTTCTTTGAGCCTCTATAACTTATCATTTTCAACGACTTTTATCAAAACCGAAATAAAATGTACTGAAAAAAATCAGTCGAGTATAAAATGTGACAATTCTTAATGGTATGGTAAAAAACCTAGTAAAACTACTAATTTTTGAAAATCGAACGTTGAAAATGATGACCAAAAACTACTTTTTTATCGCCAAGTATGTATGTATTATAAAAAAGACAAATTTGAATAAGCCTTTAAGTGGAAACGCGAAAATATTCTCGACGAATTCTTACATAATACATTTTCAAATTAGAAACGCAGTGATGTAAATTCAAAATGATTCTTAAAGATTTTTTCGTTCGATAAATAGAACGCTAGTTTTGGAGTTGTTAAAAATTTCATGCGTTTATTTCGTTTCGAAGAAACGCACTCGATTTTTATTAGAAATTCAAAATTGATGAAATGATGAAAGTAGTATTTTTATTGAAAAATGAATTTGCAAATTTTTGCACACTTATAACGAACGTGTGCACATACATCAGAATATTCAATGCTTTGGAACACGAAAGCGATATCCGGAATTTTAATGAGAATGAAATTTTAATGAATAAATTTATGAAAACTGAAATTTTTCCTTGAAAAATAAACGAAAGAAAACTACGCCCTTTGGGATATGTGAAAATCGAAATGCATTGTACATGAAGTTTTTTAAGTTTTTTAGCTTTCAGCAACGTGTCCTAAAAAGGTGATTTTTTTTATAAATAGACTTAAATGAATCGAAGTTTAAAACGGGGTTGATGACGGGTGTGTGATAATTAATTGATCGTTTCGAACGGAACGATCCGTTAAGCGGAGCAAAATCGTTAATGATTCCGTTGAAATATTTAAACGGAGCAAAGTTCCGAAATATACGCATATTCGTCGACCTTTGTCCTATCGATAATTATTATTTTATATTTATGTTAGCAGTTCGTAGAAGTTATCAGATTATTTTTTGCGTCTAGCATGAGCTAGACATAAATTTTAAATGAGTAAGATACACTTAAGTAATTGGCGAATAAAAAATGTATTTAATCATTTATTATTGATCAATTACGTTCATATTGATAATTTACATAAATAACAAATTCAATGAAAAAGAAAGTCGTTCAATTGGAACGAGTGTGTATACAAAATATGACCATCTACCTTCACTTTCTTCTAAAATCATGAATGAACTACGCATTCAATGCTTATTATACATACAGTTAAAGTATAACCGCGAATCAGAACGTCATATTATGATGAGCGCGTAATTGAATTCACGAACCCGATTTCTAAAATAAATTAAAACCTAATTATACAAATTGAAACCTAGAAAAATGCTAAAATATCATCAAAAACTCCATTACAACACGCACATATAATACAATCCCGCATCACAATTAACGACCTTTTACGACGCAATTTAGCACAATAGAAAAATCCGACAAACAAACCCAAACACTAACAACGGAGCCCTACATTTCCAACCGAAAAAAAACACAATTTCGATGGGAAAACAATAACACATTCGATAAAGAAAAGACATAAGGAAACTGAAACGACCCAGTTGTCAATTTTCCAGACATTATCCTTCCAGTCCTTGACACGAATTTTCTCCATACACTTGGTAGCTGTCCAAAGGGCTCAAGTTCGCGTATTCCCTCGGTTAACTTTTTCGCAATAATTCTTTCTATAAACTGATAAATTGTGCGCAATACACGTACCCTTGTCATGATGTACAAAATGGGTCAAGGGCCGAGACGGTCTGGCGAGAAGAGGATGAAATCGTGTTATACGAGGGAAGACAAAGGAAGGTCTCGTTTGCGTTTTGTAAGTGCGATTTATGTATTCGATATGTGCGAGTTTCGCGTTTTCCAAGGGCCTCTTTTAAAGTGTTTGTACTGTGTAGGTTCTATAGGAAAATGTTTAGGTACTGCGCAGTACTATGGCAACTGTTTGAAATTCGTTTTCGGAAATAAAATAGAAGGTTTACAAGGCTACTTGAGGTGATTCATTCGTATCGTTAATTAACGGATTCGAAAAAATTGTATAAAAACAGAATATACACGTTCGAAAGTATCTGTTGTGCGATAGAATCGAATCGTATTTTTTTTTAACGAGGTATACGAAAAAGAAAATTAGTCGCAATGGAAGAAAATGTCAATCGTCTTAGTGTGTTTCAAAATATTATGTTACAAGTACACGAAAGAAAATTTTCTCGGAAGCATTAAATTATGACAAGATTTATGGAAAACGAAATAAGATCATGATCAAAAAGAATCTGATGAGAAAAAACATCGGCTTTTCCGAATTATTTTTTTTTTCATGTAAAAACGAACGAAAGCCTTAGATAAAAATAACGCTTTCATTCGGTGTACATACAAAATAATATATTATTCAACGGAAAAATGACAACTGTATGTTGTGTTTATTTTCGTAACAACAAAATGTCGAAATTTATTTCTTCGTTATATAAAAACATAGATTTTTTTTAATAATATTTCATCACATCAGAAAATGTTGAAAAGTCTTCAAGAATCGATTTTCGCATCATCGTGCGTCTTACTAAAATTTACATAACGTGCAGCATGTGCGAAAATGAACAATCGATACAGCCAGTAAAATCTAATGATCGTTCTGCGAAATATTCAAAGTTGCCGAAATGTAACTTTCTACGGATATTACGAAATTTTGTTGAAGTGCTCTTCTAAAAAATTAAGATATCGATAAACAATTAATTTAAAAATCATTTTAATATGTACTTCGATAATAAATCTTTTTTTTATTAGTATGCAAAATATGATATATCAAATAAGATATCAAGTGAAAGTAATCTCAATATTTAAAATTATCAAATCTTCAAATAGGCAAACGCACATCGGACACTTTTACTCAAAACGATTAGATGACCAGCAAAAAGCGAAAGCGCATTTTTATCCCACTGTAATACTTTTATTTAGACGAAAGCTATTTCAAACGCATTTTTTAAGACAGATTCATTGAAATAATTCAAAAAATGAATATAATAACAATCAATAGTGAGACGATGGAAAATAGATTAAAACAATAATATACTTAATCCTTCATCAAATATGTAATCTCATTTTGATGACAGATAAATTGCGTACATTCTATCGGACTTCAGACCGATCGCACAGACGATACATATGAATAAAATATTGATTCTACATATTGTTTTATAATAAAACTCGACACTTAACCAATTGAAAACGTAAAATGCGAACAAACTTCATACATTATTCAATACGTATCATTTTCGATAAAACTACTCCACAATCAACAAGTACCTATCAATTTCAAACAATTTCCATCGATCGAAAACGACATTACGACTATGTGAAATATTAAAATTACTATCGAACAACTTCTGAATACTGTATCAATAGTACGAAAATTTAACGTTCACATGATAATTCACACAGTTAACACTTGAATAATGTAAAATACATTTTTCATAGACGTTCATATAAAAGAACATTATGCTCACGGATCATAAATTCGTTCGAAGAAAACGCCATTGAACCATTCGCCCGGTCATAAAACCCCCTTTAAAGGGTAGCAATATCGAAATTCGATAAGCAAGTTTGTATAATATTAAAAAAATTCAAAATCCAGTCACGAAATTCAATTTTCGGATCAAAGGTCTCTAGCGTATTTGAGGCCATCGAGTTTAAAAGGACGCCCACAGGTGATGACAATTCGAATCAATTAAATCAATCAATTGCGTTACAGTTTTTTTTTTCAATCTGCATCATTGCAATTTATCAAGAAATTGTGCACTGAAGGTGATTAACTAAGCAAAGGAACAAGACACGCAATTGTAATCGAAAAAAAATCGATTCAATAGAAACAGACGAAGCGACACAGAACCGTGCAAAATTGGAGCTGATGGAAAAATAACAATATCAACATGAAAAGCACGTCGAGGTCGTCATTTCATCCCTTTTTTTAAAATGAATTAAAACTCAATTTAAATTCGGCCTTTGATCTTTTTCGTAAGCTGCACGTTTCATTTTCGTATCTGTAGGAAAATTTGAACTTTACGCAATACAACGGCGACTCCCACGCGGACCGAAACACAAAGAGAACTTCGCAGCCCATCTGTAGAATGGGTGAAAATAATACACGAAGATAGAATCAAAAGCCGACGATAAATAAAACGATATTGGGTACGAAAAATGAAAAAAAAGTCGATTCGAATTCGAAATCCGCCTATGGCGAAACTCTCGTGTCAGTGGAGCGAAAATCCCTACGATGTTACGAAAAGTGGGTTACATTTTTCAGATTGCTCAAAATTAACTTCCTCGTGAAATTGGAATTTAAGTGTCGAGATGATTTGGCGTGTTTTTTATTCATTATTAATGAACTGTGTAGAAGGAAGTATAAAAAACTAACGAGTCACTTGAGTGTATAATAGTTTTTCTCATCGAACATCTAAACATAGATCGAATAAAAAAAATAATAAATTTTCTAAAATATTATGTCCAAAACAGTGCCAGAAAATGATAAATATTATAAAAAAAATACAAGATCGAAATACATAATCTAAATACGTATGTTCGTAATAATCCTACGTCAAAGCAAGTTACATTTATATAAGCGCATGCACTTTGTAGCTCGACGATTTTCTTAAAATTTTGAAATAACCCTGTACGAAAAGAATAATTATACATTCACAAACTTATTCCGTATACTTGTATCACAAAAAATGGCAAAACGACCAACTAAAAATTCAATTCTGAGAACATCGAACTATAAACGCGAAATGGACCTTCGCGAAAGGTGTCACGGGCAACTCACATTATACCTACACGTTTTTTTTCCAAGTTCGTTCCAAAATATAATAAACATATAGAAAAAAAGTGGAAGATACCCAAAAACCTGGATGATAAATTGGATAAGTCTCATAAATTTGCCGCAATATAACGTAATAATATCGCGATAAATTCGAGGCTCGCCTCGCACTTTTTGTATGTACTAGCAGAGAGCTCGTAATGTTGGTGTTATTATTATGCATAGCATTTCGGCGGTACGTACACAGTTCGTATATGGTGTCTTGCAATGTTTTATGGTTACGTGAAAAAAGCGTAATTCGGTTACGTTATAGGGGGGTTAGGTCGGTGTTGCGCAACGTCAACGTAACGTTCTGGTTGACTTGCCATTTTAATTTGTTCCTTTTCTAGATCTAGATTGAAGCTTGACAATTTGTATGCAATGCTTGTTTATAGTTGATAATACAGTATATAAGGTTTTATTTTAATGATGTTTTTTTCGAAAATTATATGAAATTTTATCACCCGTATGTAACGTTTTTTAAAAGCATCATTAGTACTAACTGGTTAATGTATTTAGAGCGAATTTTCGAATAATACGTTGTAAAATACATAATGGATTGAACAATTTGAAAAACCTTGTTATGGATGAATTTATAATAACATAGACCGTACTTTAATATAATGTATTGAAGATAAAATGAAATGTGTTCGTTCAAACTGTTATTTTATGTGCGAGAGAAAATTGCGCTGGTCACAATCAATTTTATAGCTTTTCCGCTAAGTTGTGATACGAATACGCAGTTAAAATGCGATATCAAAAACTGAAATGAATTATTAATAACTTGCAAACGATAAATTTAGTCGCTCATCATATGGAATTGGAAACGGATAATGTTTAAACAGATGACATTATCGAGTCACGATTCAAACTACATACATACATACGTAACGATCAATTCACATTCGATTTATTTTATGAAACAAGCAAACACATATGATTCAACCGGAATGCGTACGAAGAAATAGGTGCGAAACATTACAGCGAATAAAATCCTTCAGCCTACACCATTATGGAGTTAAGAACCACTAAAAACGCCATAATAAAACCCATTAAAAGTCATTCGAGCATGATTTATAAAACGATTCCCCGATCTCCGAACGAATTTCGGCCCGAAATACGATCGAGATAAGTAGGGGCGATAAAATGCCGAAAAATGAAAATTCTTCACAGCGAAGACATCCCTTATCGCATTTTCGGCACGAAATTTCCAATTCATATTCCAATAGAGAATTTCCTAAAATTTTCCACATCTGGACTTTTTTTTTGTACAAAAACGAATCCACAGTCTAGACGTGTTCCATAAGCACTATAAATTCGATACGAACATCAAAAAATCTTAGAAATTAATCGTAGAATTTCCTACTGAACAAATTGCCCGCAGGTACAGTCTTTAGAATCGCATGAACGATCAGAGTGAACATTTTGCATGTTTCGTCGATCGCTACAAGGATAAAGACAGCTTCTTTTATCTCGAACGATTAAACATCAAACCCTTTTCAGCAGTTTCGAAATAGCGACTGAAAAACCGAAGGACGTCTATATAAATCTATGATTTCAGACAGGCCGTTTATGTTTATTAGGATGTGGTTAGAATTGACGTAATTACATAGTCTGAGAGCGTCGTATTTTCAATTGGATGGACCTATTTCAACACGAATCCTAATGACTTGCGAAACGTTCAGTTGATGACATATGAAGACTCAAAAGACCGAGGGGTACAAGTGACTTTGCGGTGATTTCGAGAAAAGCGCGCTTAAAGTTAATCATGTATTAGGAGGAGGTCGAGTGATTTAATGATATATCTCGGTTCGTTTATATCCTTTTACCATCAAATATATGAGTGTACATAGAAGTGAATCATGTACATAACTTAATTTCGGCAAAAATGACACTTGTACCTCGTGGCTTTTTCAGTCGTCATATGAAATGAATTTTCGCTTCGTAAAATGTTTCGAACGCACCAGCTTTGATAAGGCGGTGTCGTAAAAAAATATTGACGTACTAGAAAAATGTATAAAAGTTAACGTTATCAATGCATTTTCGTCACGCCCAGACACGTGAAAGTAAAAAAACTATCAAATATTTTTATGAAAATACCGAGCAAACTGGTCTAGTGATAGACATCGAGTGAAAGTAATTGATCGGCGTATCGAAACTACAAAATTTTCATATCACAAGAAAAATGGAGCGATCGAGTGAAAATCGTACTCGATCGATTTCACACACGAAAACTTGTAAATTTTTCACACCAGACAATGTGTTACCATCGGACATATCCATCGTTTATGATAGCTGGTGATAGCAGGTCCTTGAAAACTGACATGTACTTCGGAATATAGGTGTGTTTTGTGACTCACTCAACTAAATTGCTAGAAATACATTAGGTAAATGGAACAACATTAATTTACCCCGGAGACTGTAACGTCGATTCTATTAAATGTATTGAAATATTTCAATATTTTCAGATATATGAGTATGTGTATGTATTTGGTGATTTATTTTCTTACTGTGGTAATATAGAAAATGTACCAATATTGTTCACGGAAGGAAAAACATTCCGGGCGAACAAATAATAAAAGTGAATACATCACGCGAACACGAAAAGTAATGCCGGTTAATGATGACAAATGCTTTTGAATATTTTTGTAAACCTAAATGCTTGTTACGTACAAGATTTCTAAATATTGAATCGTTTGAAAAAAATATAAAATGAAGCATTTTACTTTCGTATTTCGTTGAAACTTCATATCATATCTGGTGTAATTCAGAAACAATACAATCGAATCGATATATCGAACACGCGTCGTTGATACAACTGAAAAATACGAAAAATTCTCGAACATTTCCTAGAAGAACAAACCAAGATAAGAATCGTTCCGTATAACAGAAAACCTTTGCACGGATTTTATCGCGTAGAAAGTCACTCGGAAATATGTAGAGTGAAAAGATAAAAGAGTCATTTAGTTAAAAGTGGCCAAATGAGTAGGAATTCGAAAAATGCAATTTCTTAGGAATCTCCGGATCTAATTCGGCGCAAATCAAATGGACGATTCGGGTTTCGATTGATTTTTCGGAACGAATTGAAAATTAGCGAAAAACCCTCTTATAATCTATCGAATGTCCGGTTTTCCGAGAAAACGGATAAAGTGTTGCTCGTTTTTTGCGATTTCGTCGCTTTTCCGATTGTGTTGAAGCGTCTGTGTGTTCTTTCAGAAATAGCCTTGCTGTTAAGTGCTGAAATAGAAATCTCGATTCGTCAAGTAAATAGAAAAATTCGTTTTTTTTTTTTTTGAAATACGATAGTTACTCAAATCGTTTGTTTTTCTTTCTCGTCTAATTTAAGTTTATAAAAAGTGAATCGTTTATTTGACATTGCATAAATTTTGTACAATTCGATAGACTTTCATTAAATAATGAAAAAATAGTGCAAAACGTTATTGAAAGATAAACGTAACGTTAATTGGGATGACATTCAATTTTTACCAAGTACAAAGATAACTCAAAATGAGCTATGCAGTGTTAATAACAAAATTGCATAAACGAGTAACAATTACTAAAAATTTGTAGAAATTCAATTAATAATATCATTCTAACATTATCAACATTGAACTTGTACCCATGAATCAATCTTAGAAACACATCTAGTATTCAAGTCAAACAATAAATTGATTCACATTGAAACTACACACACTCAAGATAAGATAATCGCCAGGATATCGACAGAATCGATACCCCGTTAGCTTCAGAAAAATGCAAAAAAACCAAGATAATTTAACAGAACGCGAAATTGCACAAACGTTACATCATTAGACATGCACTCGAAAACAAACAGACGAATCCAAACCAAACCGAACTAAACATACTGAAAATACTCGTTCACGTCTCGAACGAACGCGCACAGACATGAGAAACTGCACTCGTTTCAGACGAAAACTACCGAATCGATACTTCACCATATCGAAATATTTTGACACGACTGTAGGTGAACGAACCCTCATAGTTCAGATTTATGAAATATTTTTTTATTTCAAAGTAACTATGTAAAGTTTGTGCGATTTCATGCAAATTCAAACGGATTTTTGCAAATTCAAACGCATTCCTGCATACTTCGGCTAACACTAGTGCCTTCATAGTTCATTGATTTTTCTTTCTGTTTTTAATCGCTGTTATTAGGGATATGAAATGTCGTTTATTTCGTTTTCAGGTTTTTGTTTTAACGAGTATTTTTATATTAAAAAGTTTAGAAATTCTAGTTCTAGAAATTTCTTAAGATGTATTCAAGCTTTCGCTACAAATAGTAATGCTTTTATTTCATTTCATTTTTTTACTAATTAAAAATAATCCATTATGTATGTGATACTAACATATCTTCTTTTGTTTTTCCATTTACAAGTATTTTGATTCAAATGTTAACGCCCAATTTATAATGTCATTTTAGTTTCGACAAAATAACGGTTTTAGCCGGTTTACTATGTCAGCTTGTTTCGGGACCCTAGCTTGTCTCTCGAAAAAAGATTTGTACATACAATTCTAGTATAGAAACAAAACGGTACTCTCTTGTTTTATGAGCGTCAATGTCTTAACTTGGCCCAATCCCTTCCCCGACTCAACACAAGCCCCAATCTTAATAATAAAAAAATTGCTTCTATCTCTGAATTGAAAAGAATATTAGACCGATACCAATTTTCAACTTTATCAATTTTCCAAAAATAGCAGCTTTAACCGGTTTTCAATTTCGATTCATTCGGGATTCTCGCCCGGTCTATCGATGAAAGATTTGTGCAATAAAGCGTGAGCGAACGAAACTTTCCTGAATAAAAGTCTACATACATTTCGTAGTAGAGACGAGATTTTCGCGCATCTACGTCACTAAGCGTCGCCATGGAAACGGAACGGAAAATTTCGAACAGCATCCCGCGCGCTCGGGACTCTTCTTACAAGATTCCTCACATTAAAAATCCAACCAGACATGCGTTTCCAATACGAAACACGAAAAAGCTATAAACTAAAGAAGAATGGGTTTATATTCGTGCTCACGGTTGACTCAGCATGGGCGCGATGTGGACGAGCGTCTCTAGGAAGTTGCGATCTTTGGCGTGGAGGGTGGGCTTGTGCGCCTGGCTGTTCACGTTCAGGATGCGGAACAGGATGCAGAGGATGACGGCCACGACGGCCAGCACCACCGGCGACATGGCTGATGCTGCGCCCGCCGCCGCCGCCTTCGACTACAGATGGAGAATGAGACGACACACCCACCTCGATCGGTGGCGCAAGCCCGACTGGCGAACGATCCGAGGCGCGCGACGCTCATCTGTCAAATTCGCGCAGGGCGTGTCGCTCGAGACATCTGGCGGTCGCTTTTGAAAACTGTTGTGGTTCGGTGTGGCGCGTTTATTTGAAATTGATTGCGCAATCGAACACAGACTGGACAAATTTTGTCGTTTTTTATTCTGACAATAAGATAGTTTCCATTAATTATTAAGTTGTATTATAAAAGATAGTAGATATCTTTACAAATTTCGTGGATTTAGTTCTTTTGTTTATTTGTTGGAATTGGATAAACATAATATGTTTTTAAATATCTACGATACGATAGTTTATAGCAGTGTTTCTCAAAGTGGGCGTTAGCGCCCCCTAGGGGGCGTTTTAGAACTAGAGGGGAGCGCTGAGGCGCCCAAAGAAAAATGGTGGGCGTTGATGGGGGCTAGGGGGGCGTTTTGAAATTTGTAATGTCATTTACTTTATATAGTATTTTAAATTTCACTAAAATCAATGCCCAGCTACTACACAATAACGAATAATAAGTTTATATTTCTACCCTGTATGATGTTATAAAAACTTAAAATACTTATCATAGATTTAGTAGGATAGCCCGCACATCATACGTAAGTTCTTGCGGATAATGTCTAAAAATTTTCGCCTGCGGCGCATTGTGTTTTAGTTTAATAAATTAAATATGAATTTTAAAAAACTTGTCATACATACATAATATTGATGAGACATCTGACGGAGAATTTCAATAACTTCTTTACTGATTGTGGTTGTGTGGCACTAATTTTGAAATGAATTCATCTGCATGTTATTTGATCTTTTTTGATACTATTCATTCATCGGTATAGAAATATTTATTTTCATTCATCATTTAGGTGGATATTGTGCCAAGAAAAATTAATATAGAATCTCGATCGTTAAAATTTACTAATGATTTGCACAATACATTATAAAATCACACATGAAAACTTTAGAAAGACCTCTTTTTGATTAAAATGAAATTTCGAACATGATACGATATTATAAATTTTCAAATTTTATATAAATTAATTTATTGACTGTTTAATAAAGCCTAACTGACTGAATTTATCATTGAAATATACATAATTCACAAAATATTATTATTTAAAGTTCTAACACATATTATTAAACCTTTAAATCGCTTATTTACAATGTATACAGATTATTTTATAAAACGTTGAACTTTGGGTAAAAAATCATCACTTCAGGATTTAATGAAAGTTCTTAAAATGGTTTAATTTGTTCTAGTCATGTTTCTTGGGATTTTAATTAGCTACAGATGCTATACTGCATTTAAAAGTCTGTATTGCACTGATTGTGACTAATAAGATGAATGGTATTAAAATGGAAATAATCCATGGTCATCTATTAAGTTTCCTAATTGGTATCAATTATTAGTTGTTCTTGAAAAGTGTGTATCAAGATTTTCATCAAATTATTAGCGAATTGAATTCGATTTAATTGATGTACCAAATTGAAATATAATATCTATATGTTGTGAAATCTATATAATGAAATCATTTTTAATTCGTAGAAAATTAAAACATAAATATTATTGCTTTCTTCATTCATATAAACATAATATATACAGCGATGATCAATTTTATTAACAACGGCATTGAACTAAAAAAAACATGAAATTCTGCTTAAACATCTGTATATTTTGCAATTATTTACAATTCATTGAAATATGTAAAATATTTCTAGATATACTTTCACTATCCAAAAGATTTTCTATTAATCATTCGGATTTTATTCCGAAAACAATTCATACATATACATATATGGTTCATTGTTCTTTGATTTAATTGCTTCTGAGAACTCGCGATAAAATTTAACCATACGTAAAGTAGACTGGTCAGCTTTTTTTGTCAATGCTAATTGTTAGTTATATTTTAGCTTAGGTATTTATCAATATATATTATAATTGCTATTCCACCTTATAATCAATAATACACTTTTATCGTGTATGCTTTAAAAATGCTACTCTAATGATTTCAATGACCTGAATTAATTGTGAAGACATTGTTAATAAGGAAACCAAGAATATTTTTCCATTAAACAGGCGTATTTTCCAACAAATGCGTTTTTTGTTCAATTTCCTCATATGATCCAATTATTGAAATTTTTTCCATGACAATTCTTATCAAGACTCAGAGCCGATATTTTCACCGCTTTATTTAACATATTTTTTTCAAATTTTTTAATTAACACATTTTATCAAACATATAATTACAGCCTCTCGCCCAACTACGAACTGTCGAAAAACTTCTGAGCAGAATAGAAATTCTTTAAATATTTTTTAATCTGAAAAAAAAGTTAGAAATTACCAGTTTTTCAGCTCGTTAACTCACACAGTTTTATTATTTTTCCAAAATTGTACTTCGCAACAATTTACGACATGTTTTTTTTTTCTTTGTGAACGTAATTATTTTTTATGTGCCTTAAGTGACTTCCGTCCTTGTAAACAAGTCAATTGCAACGAAAATTCCTGATAGATTCGCAGAATCAAATAGCAATTATTCAGTAAGAGTCGAACACTTTAACTACCATCGTACAAAACTACAACTGTCTTCGAACGACTTTAAAAGATCGAAAAGAAAAATATCATCAAAGTTTCTCTATAACGAATTCTTCGTTAGATACCTACTGATTTTATATAAACACGTTTTAGAATTTGAACGATAATACATACTTATTATTTAAAATTCCATATATAATTACATACCTATGTGTCTTAACGAAATTAATATTATTGTTTATACATATATCACGTACATGAAAATATATTCGATAAATATATGATAATGAAATATTCTGGTTATGAACGTGTTAAAGCTCTACTATTTCCCCTACTGTATGAGAATGTAAAAAGGCTCGACCACCGGTTTAACTTCGCACTCCTCGTTTTGACTTCGATCGAGAAAGATCAATCATTTCAGGTAATATATTTTTTTTATATGATCTTATACATATATCCATTTATTAAACTATTTAAAATAACTATAACATCATCGTTTTTTTTTTATGTTTTCATATTCAATGTTGTTGCTTTACTTTTCAATTCAAAAATTTTCGTAATACAGTCAATAGTATTGATGTTAATTCTGATTGTCTTTTAAAATTACCTCTTTCAATTTTGTAATATACCTAATATTAGTGGGGCATACGTGAAAGTGCATTATGACATCATGCAATACATCACTTTCAACGTGTCATAATCGAAAAGTGCAATTTTTTACGTAACATACGTGATTTTTCAACTCATATCGATAAATGCGTTCAAAAGGCTTCGATTCATTTTACTCTTTTGATGTATGTTTTTCATTTTAATATGTATTTTTATGAACTGTTGATTTCTCTCAATGAGAAACGATATACTCATGCAAATCATTGTCCATGCCAAATTCGTGTCACTGAACAGCTCAAGAACAACAAGTTTTTTGTAAAAAAAATTCATCTAACTTTTTTGTATACATGTTTAGATACGAGAACAAGGCAAACCATTTTTTTCATTATACTATAAAAAAACACTACATTTGTACATATTAAGCCGATGGTTTCAATGACTTCATTGATCGATCTTTTATGACGATATAAAAAAATGACATCGTAAATAATAATTTACAAAACTCAATGATTTTTTCGGTACCGAAAAAAAATTTTCATTGAATCGATATATGTATTCCATTTCAGCAAAAAATGTAACTTGTTTTTTCATTTTTTGAATTCAATGACCCTCTAAATGTTATCCTTCATAATAGCTTCATTAAATGATTAAATGTAGATTTCGTCTAGTATTGCCTACACACAACAAGACAGGCTTAATAAACTGATAGAATGAGGTGCATTTAACAAGATTAATAGTATTTTTCCTTAATAGTAATGTTTTGTTTTTTCAATCAGGATGGCTTTCAAGATAGTATTCCTCTTCTTCGCCTTGGCTCTTGCCACTCCAGCTCTTGGATATTCATCCGGAGCACCAACCGATGCTTGCGAGGACATGGTTCCTCAGCATCAAACCGACCCTCAGTCTTCCCCGGCTCCATACACAGTCCAAGTCAACAGGAAAGACATCAGATCTGGAGACGAAATCATCGTGACCGTCACAGGAAAGACCCCAGCTGATAAAATCAGAGGATTCATGGTGCAAGCTCGTCTTGGACTCAAACGCATTGGAAAATTCATCGTCGAACCCAACGATACTTTCGTTCAAACCCTCGATTGCGGAAATGAGCCTGGAGTAAGTATATTTTATAAATCTATTCTATTTGATTACAATCGTATATCAATGAAAAGGTCAAAATTGAGTAAGGTTGAAGATTTTTTTAATTGGATTAGGGATTGAGTTAAATTGAAATTACAATGGTGCACGTAAAACGGGAATGTTCATGTTTAGCCGATTTTAATTATTTTCTAACAAAGAACTATTGAGGAAAAGGATAAGTGTTCAAAGTAAATATGTCCTTCTATTGGTCACGACTATGTTATTGAAAAGTATTTAGATATGTATTCAATTGCAAAAAAGACAAAGCATTGAATTGATGTCATTCAAATTATATTTGGTTGAGTCCATATTTTTTATAAAGCATTTACAAGTTTTTGATGCACGATTTCGCTACATATTACTTAATTGAACTTGTTTTGATAAAGGTCAAAGTGAGTAGTACGAGTATACAGTTGTCGATTGCATCACGATCATTCCCTTAAAAGTACAAAACTCGATACGCTCTCGTTACACAAACAGAAGCCAGCAATTCTCCATCGATTCCCTTCGACTTAAAATTATATAATGGCACTGCGAATTTTCCGGTTTAACTTCGACAAACAGCCATACATGCCTTAGGCTGCCTATAGAATTTACATATTTTTTTTAATCAAACATCGACTCGAAACTAGCGATAAATCAACGATAGCTACCTTTCACTTTCGGCATACACGTGAGACAAAGATTTGCATAAACTATTACGCCGGGATGGTTCGTAACTCGAGGTCGTACGTTTTGTGGAAGCCGGTTTGAAAAACCACGTGGAAAATCAAGAAAAAAGAAGCTTCTCGGGTCAGAGTTGTGATTTAGCAACAGCCAGAGGTCTTTACTGTTTCGATTCGATTCGATTACCTCATCGACAAGTTGTCGTGAGAGGATTTCATTCGAGGTTTCGAAATCGTCTGAAATGCAAATCACTGTGGTGTGGCTTTGACCACAACTCATGATAGGAGATATCGTGCAGTTAACTATCAGTTGTTAAATACAATGGTTTAGAAGGAAAAAAAATATTAATTTGCTGCAGCGATTCGAATGTGTTCTTGCAATGTTTGCAAAATGCAGTTGTTGATTCGTACGCGTTGCGATATTTAGTTTTTCATTGAACGTTGCATAAATGTACTTAATTTGTACTCGTTTGATAATTGGCTAAAAAAATTGTCGTGAGCTGAGTCGAATTATAAAATTATTTTGTGTATGATTTTAGAAATAATCATACGTTTGAGTTCACAAAGAAAATTGTTGTTGCAGTGAAGGTCAATTACATTACCTACTTCTCTCAAAGAAGTAGCAAAAATATATTTGGCTTTATTTCATTCAAGTCAGAATATTTCCAATTTATATTTTATGTACAATCATGTCAAAATTTCATGTATATATTTATGCAATTAAATATGTTTGAATTTTTTTTTCAGAGCGCTGTTACCCACAAATCTCATGATGAAAAAGAAGACAAAAGGAGTTTCTCTGTAAAATGGGTATCTCCAAAAGACTTCAAGGGTGAAATTGAATTCCGGTAATTACTTTCAAAACAATATATAAATAATTTAATCAGATAAATTAATTATCAATTAATCAAAATATTCAATTAAGTTAATTGATTTTAATAACTATCTTTTTTTTAAATTCACAGTGCTACTATTGCTCTCAATGGTGGTGTCTTCTGGGTTGGTGTTACATCAAACAAAATCAAGGTGCACTAAGTCCTGAAATAAAATATAGTAAAAATCCATAATTATAGGTTACCATAAAAATAAACTGATTTATTAAATATATTTTTTAATAAATTATTGTATAGAACATTTTCAGACATTAAATAAATATTCATTTCAACAAATTGAACATGTTTCATGTTGTACTCTGACAATAAACTCAAAAAAAAAAAAAAAAAATTAAGGTCATATTTTGTACTTCTTCCAACAATTCAAAATACTGATGATATAAATATAAATAATCAAATGATAAAATTATAAATTTTAGTCAAGGAACTATAATATTTACTATGTACTACATACTTAAAATCGTGCAAATTCTGAAATTTGTATAAATGAAGTTATTGGCACAATTTTAATAATTTCTCAACACATCAATATAAAAATATTAATATCAAAATACATGTATACATAGACTGTACATTTTTTATGAAATAAATCACCTTATTTTTTTTATAATATGTTTTTTTTTATCAAAATACATAAGTGTATTCATCAAAACATACCTATTATGTGATTCTACTTTAGGCATTGTTAATCACTTTTACATATAGATTACTAAGGCAAAATAACTATAAAATAAGTTAATTTGGAATTTATTCTCTCAATTTTTCTGGCTTTGTTTTATTTTCTTGCCAATGTATAAAATGCCCGCCATCTCTTAATCTTCTATATAACGATATATATTTTCCAGCAGCAGTAGTACGTGGTACAATAAATTTTTCACAAAACATTGTACGACTCACTGCGGCTTCTGACATAGCACCACAATGCAACTCTTTTAAAAATGCCAAAACAAATGTATAGCAATTAAATGATTCTTCTTTATAATTATCAGCAGTCCAGCATGGTTGTTTACATATCTGAAAGTATTGAATAAATGTTTTCATGTGCAATATTAACGTTGATGTAAATTATAATGTAAAGCCAAAATATCATACCTTTAGAAGTGTATCATCCCAATGATCTGACCATGATGTTGGTAATTGACCAATTAATAAGCACTGATCCCAATGTGTCCCTTTTTTCTGCAAACCTTTTCGATCAAACTCTATTATTATACCAGTTGATGTAGTTACTCCTATGTGTAAATCTTTGGAATTAAAATATTCACTAAAATAGAAAAATGTGTTTTGCAAATAACTTTTCGAAATGAATATATAAATAATAGATTATATTTTTATTAAATATTGACATAAATTACTTTAAAAAGTCACCCGTAGTTGGTTTTATCAGTACTGCACATGAATACTGTGAAGCTTTTACAAAGGGATATGGAACTCTGGAATAAAAATGCATACAAGATCATTATTTTTTTAATCATACTGTTAATAATTAATGAATACAATATTAAAATGTTTTACCTGAAAGGCAACAGTCCGAAATTGGCAACCGACAAATCATCACAACAAATAGGGCATTTGTCCGGAAGAATTTTGCAGAATATTTTTGGCCCACAATGTTGAAAACAAATTATACCTGGTTCCATTTTCTGAAGATGAAATGAATAGGATTAGTTTAAAATATCAAATAATTTGCAATTAATAAAAATGATATCAGTGATATTGATTTATGTAAGTATTAGTCATAAATGAGAATAATATTTACATATGATACCAAAAATTGAAACCAATGCTTAAAAATTATCACTACATACATATTTTAACATCTATTTCATGAAATAAATTAAGGTCTAATCTTTCAATTGCATGTTAACCTACTTAGCAGCTTGCTAATATCATTTCTCTTTAGAATTTGAAAACTGTCATCGGTAATTGATTAGTAACACACAAATTGAAGATCAGGTCTAAATTATATGTGTATTTAAGATCTAGAGATATGCACTTTTTACAACTATATATTACATTCATATAATTTTTATAAAATAGATGCAAAAAATGCACATCTAATCATCACTCTATGAAAATATGAAAATCCAACTTTCTCATCTGATAACACAAAACACGAAATAGGAAGAACTGAGGTCACTGAACCAAAAACACAATCTAAACATAAAAACAGACATAACAAAACACACAAACCTAAAATATATCTTCTAAGTCGAATCCAATTAGAAAATACAGCCGACTGTCAACAAACAGCACAGTTTTTACAATAGTTTCTACCGACCGCAAAAACTGAAAGAACGATTCATGCAAAACGAATCGTCAGCATCCAAACAAAACGAAACATAACCTCAACCTCATACGACAATTGTCACTTTTGACAGTTGAGGGGGTGGGGTCGTTTTTTTGACATTTCGAACGTCAGGTGGCGGTCTGAACAGTGCGAAACGCGTCCATCCGCCACGGGCACCGGCTGCGAACTGTTAAGTGACCCGTTACCCGCCGGAGAGCTGCTCTCTCTCTCTGTCTGTCGGTTTTTATTTCGCTTCGGTCCTCCGTTTCCAGCTCGAGGCTGAGCCGAATGAAAATGAGGCGACATTGGGGCTAATCGGACATATTTTTCACAACTATATCGCCTACATTCAAATGCTAATTTATCGCCTATTGTCTTTCGCTTTTCATGTCTCTTGGTACTGCAGCTCTATTTTTCATTTTGTGTGTATGTGCACTTGAACCGATTTTCGAGACGAAAGTGGAATGGTGGAGTTTGATTCTGAAAATATTTTTGTTCACTTCCGTGATATGATTTTCTTTTATTTTTATTATTATTATTATTTTTATTGGGAAAGTATAATATATTATATTGAAATGATCTAATATGAAACCTCCTTTCTGATTCAGTCGTTTCCTATAAATTTTTTTTAATGAAAATTCGTTTTTAAACGGTTTTTAATGTGTCAATACACACGTATGCGTATGTGAAAAACACGATTTTCTCAATCAGTGAATTGAAGGATTTCGCAAACATTTTCATATTATACATGCTTAATCATTTTACACAGACATTATAATTGTTGCAACGAGTCGAAGCTCAAATTGTCGGTAATTTTGCAGTGTTTAGTGTGTGCGTTTCGTTGCGCAAGGTTCCCACGTTGTTTTTTATTGTTGTAAACCTTATTCACTGACATTTTCTTTCCGTTTCAACACTTCCTGCAGAAGGATTTCGGCTACAGTGATTCCGATAGATCGTATCTTGAAGCGCTAAGAAGAAGAACGGATTCCGTTTAACAAGGTATGACCTTTTCGAGCACAATTACGATCATTTCATTCGTTTTAATCACGAAACAAAAACTCACATTTGAAACTTTGTTCGAACGATATATGATGCATTTCGCACAACCTTGTCTCGAATTGTGCGAAATATCGATAAATGTTTTCTACGCCTTTGTAATTACGTCATAGAGAATGCAAAAATAGTGTGGACTATAACTCTTATTTCACCTTAACCTGTCCGGTCATTTCCTACACAGGTTGAATCACGCACAAAATTCATGTCGTTAAGTACTTTGAATATCGACTAAAATCTACCTTTCACTCTATAAAACATTTATCGTACAATATATTTTTTCATTGCTAAAATAGGGAAATTATTCGTACTCTCATGTTTCAAAGTAATCAATCAAAAATTTAGATCCTACACGATAAATGTTTTTTTCGGTTAAGAAAATTTAGATGGTTTTCAGATTTTTATTGTTGTGAATTGTAACGGATACGACACTATTAACGGTATTCGTGAAAAATTCCGTATTTCTTCTTATTGAATTTTATTCGTGTTCTATAGGTATCGAAGCTGCCATTGTTTTCTACGTGCTAAACGAGATCGTTTTTAATTTGTTTGCTGTCCAAGTTTGCACACGACATTCAAATAGAAAGCAGTCACGAATTCGGTCGTGTGATAAATATTTTGACATTTCGATGCACAACGCCAAAATCAAACTGTTATCAATCGTTCACGACCGTCATTAAAATTCGTATATAGAACGAATTTTCATTCAAAAACCTATTTCGATCGATGTCGTGCTTAGAAAAAGTTTCTACAATGATCAACTTTCACTCTCGTTTTTATTATTTTTTAATAGATTATGTATATTTCTTCAAAGAATCATGATATTTCTAGTAGGTATATCATGCCATGAAAATTTCTAGATGTAAACCAATCAAACAAATATTAACTGAATATTTTCCGAAATCTATAATATAAATTTACTAAGCGTATTTGTACGTCTGTCCGGGATTTTGTATGGAAAATCTTCAAGCATAGCAGCTTTGCATCTTTTGCACCGCATTTAATTTGAAACGAAACAAAAATACGGTAATTTGGATCTTACGGCCGATGCAATAAGATCTCTTTTCGTATCTTCTGGATATTTCGGAAAAAAATCTGTGTATA
>CM045574.1:9755793-9919666 GCA_024721215.1 Cheumatopsyche charites
ACCCTTAACGCTGATTATCGATAGGTAGCATTTTCCAATATCAAGTCAACGTCGGGCGCGGCGCTCGCTTTGTTTACATTTTCAAATATAATAATTAATTTTTGAAAACAATTAATTTTCGGCCATTTTGTTTTCGTCGCGTCTCGAAGCACGAATCGGATCGGATCGACCGGAAATTCGTTTCTGACCCTTCAATGACCGAACAATTAACACGTTTGGAACCGATATATTTTTATTTATTTTTTTTTTAATTATATTACGAAATTTGAATGGCATTTTTTTTATAATGACTAACGAAACTTTAAATTGATCATATAAATTATATGGTTTGTTTATAATAACCGAAATATAAATATGTATTATTTAGTTTCGCAGCTCAATGAATACTGTTCCAGAGGTTTATTTGATTTTTACTTTTTGAGTTCATTTTAATTTTGTTTTTTATAATAATCAATTTTTCGGAATCAATTATTTTCGGTCTTTTTTTTATCGCATCTGTGAATATTTAAATTGACCGGAAATTCGTTCTTACACATTAAAAACTGGACAATATTTTAACTCATTCAGACTTAATTTTTTTTTTCAATATTTTTCATGTATGTAAATTATGATTACAAACAAAGCCTGAAAGTTAAAGTCGAAAATTTTCGCGGCAAACGGATCAGTTGTTTAAGAATTCTTTTTAATGATGTATGAAATCAGTACTTAACTAAAGGGTTTTCCAACTAGAGCGGGTAGATGTTGACAAGCTGTGGCGGCTATGTTTTTTTGATTACATTCATCAAATGTATTTTATATTATTCCGTTACTGATCTCAACTTATTATGCAAAGTTACAGAATTCAGCAATTTGTCTAAGTGGTAGAAATTAATCATCAAAATTTGAGTTCGTTCCCGACATCGTCATACGTGCCGCGTCCATACTATGGTAGACGCAGTTTCAGGGTATTTTCGAATGAATGGATGTTTCAATTTGCAAATTTGGCATATTTATGGACACATTAGATTCTCTAGGTGATAATGCATCAAAAAATATACTGCCAAGATGGATATTTTGCAAAAAATAATTTAGGGTACGGCTGTCTTTCGTGGAGATGACGCGAATCAGTCACAAAGATCGTTTGATTTGACCCCACTAGACGTTTTTTTGTAAAATTTTCTGAAGTGAAAAGTTGATGCCAATAAGCTGCAATCAATTGATGCCAGTAAAGTTTGCAAAACTTAAGGTATCGCTTAAATGCAGCTGGATATACGCAGAAAAGTCGGGCGAAATGAACTTCAATTTTGGTGATGAATTTCCACCACTTAAACATATTGCTGAATTCTGTATCTTTGCATAACAATTTGAGACTATTAAGGAAATAATATAAAATACATTTGATGAATGTAACTAAAAAAATATAGCCGCCACAGTCTGTCAACATCTACCCGCTCTAGCTGGAAAACCCGTTATTATAAACAAAAGATATTCAAATTATTTTCAATATATTAGGTACGTCAATTTCTCTTAATATTAATAATTTTCGAATTTTCGAAATTGTGAACGAGGGTAGATATAGATCGCCTCAAAAATTATAATCTTAGGTACTACTGCTATGAATAATAATTTGATTTTGCTTAGCCTTAAAATGAAATTGTCCAAAAATTAAAAATATTTACGAATACATTTCTATAGACACACTTAAGACGGATATCGAATTAGAAACATTTTCCTGCGTGTTCTCGAGAAAAATTAAGTTAGCACACTTTCACTAACAAGTTTAAACACCTGAATATGTAATAATAATATTCGCACATGCATCCATACTATAATTTTCAACAATTTAAAATCTTCGATATTCCGAGCAAACTTACTACGTATAACACCTACGTGAGATCGATTTACATTGTTTAAAAAAAATCACCGTGAACGCGTGAAAATTGCCAATTTCCCAGTATGTTCCTAGCTATATTCTCACACATTCGAAACGATGACTGAAAAGACCAAAGGGTACAAGTGAATTTACGGTGAATTCGATCAAAGTCGGGGATGTATTAGGAACAGGTCGAGTGATTTGATGATATATTTCGATGTATAATCCAAGTTCGTTTATATGCTTTTGTCACCAAATATATGAACTTACATAGAAGCAATTCTTTTAAAAGCGGCTGAGAGGTACAAGTAACATTTTTGCCGAAATTGAGTTATGTACAGGAATCACTTCTATGTATGCTCATATATTTGGTGGCAAATGGATATAAACGAATTTGAATCGTGTGCCGAGATATACATATATATCATCAAATCACTCGACCTCCTCCTATTACAAGTAGGCACATGTTTAACTTTGAGCGCGCTTTTCTCGAAATCACCAGGGAGTCACTTGTACCCCTTGGCCTTTTCAGTCGTCAAATATATTCCACATTACGTACATCTGATACTTCACTCGATCGACATCGGATTCCCTAACCGAAAACGCAAACTCCGAAACGAAATCAGCACCGATACGAATAAACGGATAATCTCCGAATTGGATTTTCGCCATTTTCCATCGCCGCGATCGAACGTGCGAATCGAATTAGCGATTTGGCGCCATTTTTTAGTTTCGAAAAAACCAAAAAAAAAATCGCTTCGTTATTGCGGCTCGTGAAAACTAACGGTGGTCTTATATGAGCGTATTGTGCAACGATTTTTATTTGGTGTGTTATCCGTGCGAACCGAGGTGAGTTCAACGTTCCACGATGGCGACAACGGTGTTGTCTTCGATTTAAGACTATCGTAAAATGCTCCAGACGACAAATGGTTTAAGGTGTTTTCGTTTTTGTCTTGTGAATGTGCCGTGTATGAGTTTTAAGAGCGGCTGAAACTGAGAGAAATATGGCGTTCATAACGCTGTGTTTTGTTAGACTATGAAAATCTTTTGGTTACTCTTGCGAGGTCGTTAAGATGATGTTCTTTACATAAAGGTGTAGTTGAATAAATTTGGAAAATATGCTCAATTTTCTTTTATATTGATAATTTATTTCGCTATGCTCAACCAGTAAATATAAATTATCGATTTTTCATTGTTGTCGATATGTTTCTGTAAATGATTTAATATTTAATATTGCAAAATTTTATTAAGAAATACCATCAAAATAATATTTTTATATTTAATTAAATACGTTTAACACAAATTTTGATGTTAAAAATACATAGACATACTAATTTTATTGCGAAGCTAGATAAATCTTTTGTTTTACTCAGAATATTTCAGCGTAGAATCTGTCTGGCGGTAACATTATTTTCATTTTCTACGGCTATCCAATTATGTTCGTAAATATTCCGAGATTGTTCTTTGGCGAATATTACAAACAATGGTGCATTCTCGGTAATGTGCAAAAGTTGCATTCGCGTTCAGCAGTGACGGAGTTTCCATTCAGTATACAACACAATACGGCATCCATATCGTATCATAATAAAATAAAAATACATTGTATTGTTTTTCACTTCGTTATTTCCCAAATCCGCAGATTGATAGGGGAGAGGAAAAAAAACCATATTTCGTCCGCATAAAAGCGTGTGTTCATGCATGCGAAAGGTTGAAGCGCGTATCAAAGTCTTCACGTCGTAAAAAATACGACTAATAAAAAAGTTATCGTTCCACATCAAAAGTATGCTAATTTATTGTATTTTTTCGGGATGCTAGCACAACAGAAGATCAAAGAATAAAATTTCAATATTTCACCGATACGCCAACGACAAACAACAAACGCGTCTTCGCCGATATTTCCCGACGATAAACTTTGCAAAAACCTCTCTTAATTGAAAATCGCCTTTTAAATAACCGTATCTTCGAAGGAATCGAGCGCAAACAGAACTCGACGGAAGAAAAACGAATCAAAAACAATCATTGTAAATATGAAGAAACGTTGTTTGATCGAAACTCCGATTCAAACGTCCGATTTTCGAGTCGCTTGTTTACAATTCGAAATCGTAAACAGATTCCCGCCTCTTAGCGCTCTTATTATTCGCCTGATCGCTCAAATATTCAATTTAAATATAAATTTTTCATTCTCGACCCAACACCGATCGATGAAGGGATGGAAAACACCCTCTAAGGGCTGTCACCTTTAGAATTTCCCTCCTTCAAAGGAGGGATACCTTAACATGCGTATATACATTATAATATTTTCCTCGGAAGGCTGTCGTATAAATATTTAATAATACTGAACGCATCTGCCAGAGGAGAATTCTCATGACTGGAAAATTTAACTTTCGCGTGCGTGTCTCTTTATAGCGTCTTTTGTTTGATATTTCGTCCTTTTTTATGTATTTTTAAGAAGTGGAGACCCATGCTTCAATATCATGCTAGAAATGCATTCTCCGAAAGTTACATAAAACGCGAACGAATGCACGATACGAGTGCGTGTCTGCTAATCGTAAAACGAATGGAAATATCAAAAAAGCCTCAAACAGATAGGGAGCTATTTTAATGCGGAGAGATTTCTCTGAGGTATATATCGCTTTTTGTTACGGCTGTATAATGCGATCCGAGTTTTTCCTAAGAAAGTCTGTGAAAATCGTTTTTCTTTTGATTTACTCGCTTCAGACTTCGCCTAATTATTCGTTTGAAATGCGACTCTGCGTTGATAAATTAGCGTTTTCCTTAAGTTTTAATAAATAACGAACGATGGAAATTTGAATTTTTATACCATCGTCTCGTTCGATTTGCATCGAAAATAAATTCTAAAGCGATTTTCCGTGTTTCGTTTATGAATCGTGTTAATAGACTCTATTTGGATATGTAAATACAACCGATTCAATTGGCATACTTGTATTATACATGCATTTTGGAAATCGCACGTGACATTGCCAACTACTTATTTTACTTTTTATCTGTGCAAATATTTGAATGGAAAAAATAATTCCACTGTTTTCCGTTACATTTAAGCGTCCGTATATATGAAATGTTTAACCCACTTTCAAAATCCCATATTTGGGCCATTACTAACTTTTCCATTTTATCGCTCCAGCTAGTTTTCGCCGGAAAACTCGAAAATTCTCAAATTCTAAAATCGCAAAGCTTTTCAATATATTTTTTCATAAAATTTTCGTTTATTTTTCATCATGCGAAATTTAATTAACGGCACAGCATTTTCGGAGATTTGTACCGATCCCCTAACGTATTTACATTATATAATGGATTTCATGAAATTACGCGCTCTCCGATAAACAACATAATCTCGTCTTAAAATAAACTCAGCAAAACGATCCCTTTTTCCTTTTAATGCGTCCCTTTCACTTATACAAAGCGGACCTTCCTATCATCCGAACAGTTCAATCGTGAAAAAATCTTTACAAGTACAAAAACACTCGAAAATTTTATAAATACACGAATTCTTAAAATTCTCGAAATTGTTTATTCGACATAACAAATTAAATCAATTTTCAATCAACTTTCATTCTGTAAATAATTCATCTTTAAAACAATATTTTACTAAGAAAATAATCGCTATACTGTTTCGAATAAAAAATATTATTACTTAAGAAAATTATAATTCTGTTGAAATTGAATAAATTTAGGATAAGGGAAAATGAGAAAACTTGATTCTTCTGGGAAACTAGATTCCTTATGAAAATTATATTTTAAAAAGAATAGTGTCAAAGTAAATTCAATTAAATTTTAAGTGTTTTGACGTTATTTTTTTAATACAGTTTTCCAAAAGACAAGTAGAGGTGGAAACAAAAGGGAATCAAGTCTTCCCATCTTCCACTACTAATACTGACCATTAATATTAACGATTTTTTTTATTGTAATACTAATGAATATTGATCAATAAAATATAAGCATTTAATTACCTCAACTCACATATTTGTATAATATCTTTTGACCCATTTTTTACTTTTTTAGGATGAAATTATTGTAACTAAATATACCTGAATTCAACGTAAGGTACACTTGGTGAAATTTTTACTTTTTCGCAAAAAATCTTTTATTCAATTCTATCACGAATTTGTTATCGACTTTAATTCAAAATTTCGACATAATTACACGGTAATGACTCAACTGAAAATCGTATCGAGTTCACGGACCCATTCATGAAAACAATCACAACAATTAGAAATCCTTCAACGCGGCACAGACTGAATAATAAAGATGAAAATCACTCCTGCGACCGCTAAAACGAAAAACAATATGTGGGTCGCGATCCAAATTTATTATTTACGTACGAAATTTTAATGCTTCGGCGATAAATTTTACGTATTGTTTCGTATATTGGAAAATTCGGTTCGGGACAAATGTGTACCGTTCATTCAGCTTACGTAAAATATATCGCACAAATATAAACGTGCTATAAATTAAAAGTGCTGGAAATTTAATGAAACTACATTGGGATGATATATCGTTGTAAATATTGTATCAAATTATTTTATGAGAGCATATTTTTTGTAAATATATGCATGTATATCAGAATTTAAATCGTGTATGTTGAAAATGTTGCGGGTGATATTCTATAGAGGCTGTATATCTATGTGATTTGTATAAATTATCTGTATTACAAAACACACGAAATATTTTTAAATAGATAAACTGTATAATCGGAGTGAAGTCTCATATATTTGAAATCGAGTTATGTACAGAAATCGTTTCTATGTACTCTCATATATTTGGTGGCAAAAAGATATAAACGAACTTGGAACGTGTGCTGAGATATATCGTCAAGTCACTCGACCTCATAAGTATAATACATGATCAACTTTGAGGACGATTTTCTCGAAATCACCGAAAAGTCACTTGTACCCCTTGGCCTTTTCAGTCGTCATATATTTTCTATAAAACTGTATTAATTAAAGTAACACTGATAGATAGATCATAAAATATAGAATAACTTATAAATTTTTATTATATTTTTCGTACGGTATTTACTTTTATATATTCAAAGAAACAAATGTCAACACGAGAAAACTAGATGGAAAATCATTTTCTTGGTAAACCTAACCATTTTACAAGACACATCGAACGCTCTACAAGAAAAACAACATTCGAAGCCCACACGAAAAAAATCCTTTCTTTCAAGCAGAATCAACAGAAAAGCACATTCGCGTAAAAAAATTTAATCAAATCGAACAAACTCCACCACCGAATTCATCTTTGCGGACATCGAACCGAAACGAATAAAAAAGAGCACCACGATCCGCCACGTGAATAATAGTGAAACCACATCGGAAAAGTGGATATACGTGATATAACGTTTAATATAGTATATTATACGTGTATTATATTAACGTGTACGTTTTTGCCCGACGAACGTGTGTTTTACGAGGGGCGTGTGTTAAATTTTCCGAGTTATGCGCGAAGTTTTTACGATTCGTGTAAAACGAGCCGACCCTCGAACTTTGGACCGAAACACCACAGCATCCAGATGATTATGATGATGGTGTGATAAATGTGATTTTTCAGGTTTTATTTCAGGTTTGAGTGCGGGAAATTTCAGAGTTTTCCCAAATGTTTGATGTTTGAAATACACTGAAGTGGCTAGTCGCGAAAAATCTGCGATTTTTTTAGCGATTTGTTGCTTTATTGAGTGCTTAAGTTTATGGTTTTAAATTATTTTCGGTTATATTTTTTAATCTAATGTTTTTAAGTTGAATTGATTAAGCCGTATGAAAAGAGGAAATTCTATTGGGTTTGTTGTTGAAATGTGTTCTTGGCTTTAGATTGAAATTGTTTTTGAAGTTATGCGCGAATTTTTCATGTTCGTTTTTGATGTTTGTATGATGTTATTTTCTGAATGTGCGCTTTTTCAATGTATATTCACGTTTTTTTTTTATATAATCATAATGCATAAATTTTATGATTTTTTTTATAATTTTAAATATCAATAATTTTCGAAAGTGACCGTAAAATTGAACATTTTTTCAAACATTTCATTCTATTGAAAAAATTCTAGCGATAGAATCTCGAGCCATTTGCACGCAAATGCTTTTCAATGTCGACTTTTTCCCTTATAAAAGTAATTAGACTTTTTTTCGTTTATTGCATCATGAATAACATTATTCGTATTATGAAATCATTTTGCATCGTTATCGACCTTTGTACGAAAATATTATTTCCATATCATTAACTTTTATCATAATCTCGACCATTGTCTTTTGAAAATCGTGCCATTTTTTCTTCATTTCAATGTAATCATTATGGATAATCTCAAGACTTAATGATGTTAAATCAATATTTACATTTATTCAACACCCGACATCGATATCAGAGTACTGAAATAAATACGAATATGAATATTCGATTCATAAATTCGTTATTCGAGAATGTTTTGTGTGGAACGAAACATTTTTTAGCGTTTCAGTTTTATTGAAATTGACAAAACACGAAACTCTAATTGAGTTTCGCCGGAAAATCGAAAAAAACGCAGTCAATCAATTTTCATCGTTTTCCTCTTTTGAACTGTGCTCCATTGTGAGTCAGTTCGCAATCAAAACTCATCCAATAAATTACGTCGAATTATTTTACCGCCTATGCGAAAATTCGACTAAAGGATTAACAAGGGACGAAAAGTCGGCTATAAAATATGGTAAAAAAAAAAGTCACCGAAAGATTATCCTAGCGACAATTTATATAATGGACCCCATTAAGCGCTATGACCCGAACAAGATTAATATAAAAAATTGATCAAAGCGAATCGTTGAACAAAGAGAACCCCACGAAAAAAAATCGACGCACATTGCGCAATATTAATACACGACGAAATTAATATTTCATCGTACGGAACTCGGTGACCGTTCTATAATAAATAAATCGAACGCAAAATTACGTGAATAATGAAAAAATTGAGCATCGACTTTCCTTATTTTATAGGTCGACTGAAAAAGGGCGCCAAAACGTCGCTTACGCATGAAAGAGTATCTGAAATGTCCCTTTGTTCTTAAAGGTATCTTTTGGATTCGTGCAAAACATATTCGAATATACAAAATATTCCAGAAGTGATACGAAATTGGAACGATTTGTATCTATCTGCGGTCGTTAATATTGTGTTTCATTTTTGTCGTATTCAGGACGATGACACGTAAACAATGGACGACTTCGAAGTGCAAGTGGCACGCACTCGGGTGGTTATGATTTTGCGAAATTCGGACTTTTTTCAACGAATTTTATATGGGGTGTATGTGTGGTTGAGTCTGGGTAATATTTCAGGCGAGATTGGCTTCGGAATGGCCCTATCAAATAGTCACATGTGTCGGAAATGTTAAAATATTCCGAACGCGGCACATCCAGTATGTAGAATGATTTAATATTCTATTTGGATACTCGACGTTTGAACCGAATTTGTTCTTCGATACGACACATTAAATAACGTGAATAAATCTCGTATGTGTGTGAAATATAAATTTGTATATGCATTTTTTATACTGTAGTTTTACACCTATCTAATATAATAAAAATTTATAAATGTAAAAGAAAAGCAATCCGATAGAGTTCACTCACCATCTTCAATATGTACTTCTCCATTCAGTTCATATGTGAAGGTACATTATAATGAATTGTTTTTTACTCACTGAATCATTTTCTCTGCTATATTTCAGATCAGTGACAAGTGGCGAGAATATGTTATAAGTAGCACCAAAGGACCTTTCAACGAAAAAAGCAAAATTAACGTTGCAGCACCCGGTCACCGACCGCTACCATTTGACACCAGACAAATCACTAAATTTCACACCGCAAAAACCATTTACAAAACAACTCCAACATCTGCATCGCACCCATTTTCAACACTTTCCGAACCATTTAAATCATCCTACATCTTTTCTGTTACAACGAAAAGCATTTCATCGTTTTCTTTCCTACAATGCAAAGATTTACCAGGAATCTGGAGCGAAAGCTTTTTCCAGCTTCAGATCTGCACCGAGCTTTGAATATTATAAGTAGATTTAATAGGAATTATATTTATATGACTCTTATCAAAACTACTTGAAGCAATACGCAGAACTGAATCAAAGCAATTAGAAACAGCAATAATTCTAGATTCTTGGAAATCTAGGTACTTGCTTCATCTTATTTTGTTACCAGTATTAGGTAATAGGCGAAACCATGGTATCATATTTGCATTTGAATATACATTTGAACCATCGAAAATAGATCTTTCAATCACATGATATTTAGCAACGTGTTGACTTTTTCCCCTAAGTAGTTCGAATGCGTTTGTGACAAAAACTATCAAACTTAAAAATTCAATAAGTTGCTAATCATAAGTAACATACGATTGAAAGATCGGTCATTAATTAAACTATACGAAAGTCGAATTAATAGAATACGATAACATATATCTGTGGATAAAAAATTATTACTTCTATATAAAAGGGTAAGGAAGATAGGGAAACTTGATTCGAATGTGAGACTAGATCCTCACTTTTGTATTTAGCCTATCTAATTTCCTTTTCGAATATCGTGAAATTTGGAAAATTATGTGAAAGTAAACCCAGTTTTATTTCAATACTAACATTATTCTTTTATAATTCTAGTATAAAAAATTATAGGAAAAAAACAAAAGAGATGATCAAATATCCCAGATAAATCAAATTTCCTATCTTTCCCAACTTGTCTTCTATTCAACCTAACCAAACCTAAATCATACCTCAACCTAACCGAATTAAAAAAAAAACTTAAACCTAACCTAACCTAACCAAACCCTCAAACACATAACTGACCGGATAACAGAAGAGTACCTAAAAAAAAAATGCAATCCATAAGAAATCATGGTGACCGCAGAAGAGGTGCCAGTGTGTTGTTTACGCGTCGCCATGGCCACGCGTCCGCTGCAAAGAGGGTTCGTGTCATCTCGGAGCGGGTGGTGCGCCCCCCTCGAGGGATGGGGGCGCGGGTGGTGCGCCCCCGGGCCCCCGACGAGCCGCGACGGCCACAACCGGCGCTACCCTGACCAGCCGAAGACGCGTTCCGCGTTCGAAGGGATCCTGAGGGAAGTTTTCGGACGACGAGCTCGTGGCGGTTGAAGATTGATTTTTTTCTTTTCGCGGCTGAGGTATGTTTTATTTATTGGGTGTGTGTTTTGGTTAATTATTTATGTTCGGTTGAGTTGTGTGTTCGTTAGATTTGAAGATTTTTTTGATTGAATTGTTTTGTTTTATAATTTGGGTTTCTAATTTTATGTTAGTTTGATTTTTTTTATTTTCTCATCAATTAATATAACGATCTTAAGTGTGCTCTAATTATTGCAAAGTATTTTTAAATGGACTATATTTCAATCATGAAAGAATTTTCATTTTATTCGATTCATTTTAAAATTTTACAAAAGAATAGAATTTTTCATTGAACATTTTTTTGTTTATTATAGATTCAAATTTTATATTTAAATTAATAATTAAATACGAATATTTTCTTGTAAGTTTTTCTCGATTTTCTATGCCAATATTACGTGTAGTTTTCTTAATTTCAACTATGTTCGTATAAATCGATTATTTCTCATTTCATTTATAAGATTCAATTTTCTCGTGTTCGTGTACGCGTCATGAAAGTTATTTATAACTGTAATAAACTTTTAGTGTCTAGATATAATTTCATAATAAGAAATATATTTTTGTTAAATATTTATATTATTACGTATTTCGGAAAATCGTCGAAACTTAAAAGCAAAATAACTTTCCTCCCAGCTTTTACATAAAAAAAGACCTTCTTCTTGATTTCAGATTTTTTTTCATATCATGCATAATTTATGACAGTATTCAATTTCATTTCATGTAAAATTTATGTAAAAAAACAAATGAAAATTAATTATAATTCAACTTCAGTATATAATTTCACTTAATTCCTGAAACTTTTCACAAATTAGTCTTTTTCTACAAAGGGATCGTGAAGCCTTTCACGTTTTCCTTTTTTTAACGAATTAATTTTGTACGCGATCAAATTAATTTTTTTTCGGGAAGTTTAAAAGGTCGCCTATCAAAGACTTCATTACATATTATATTATTCTCAGAATAAAGGAAAAATTAACACAATTTGCAAAATAAAATCAAACGAATAGAAACGCTTCATCCCATGAATTCATGTATTATTGATATCGAATATTTTATATTTTTCTATATGCTTCGATATTTATAAACCTTGATTTTTTTCTTTATTTATAGACTTTTGTCAATTCAGTTATGTAAATCACGCGTACAATAATGACACATAGATCGTTTCGCGCGACTTTCCATACAACTCAGCGGGGAAAAAAAAGCACGAACGAAGAAAGACATAAATAAATAAAATGAAATCGAATAAAAGCAAAACAGTCCCTTGTTAAAACATTCCTTTGTTTGTTTTAACAAGGGACTATCCGGCTTTTATTATCGTGTACGAGATTTTCGAACAGAAAGGACTCGCAGCCTGTTTTTCCGCTCGAGTTCGAAAAATACGAAGATACCCCACTCACTTATTATCTTTTGCGCCGCTTGATTTTCATTTTTTCCCTCCACAACCCGAAAATAAAACCATAATAATAACAACAACGGAATAAAATATAAGCGTGCCATTACATATTTATGAGAAAGTTCGCGATACACAGCAAAGGTACATACATAGATAACCGTTGATGTGCGTTAGGAGAGATGGCCATAAATCGACTCGGACGACCGATCGAAAGGTAAACTTAATTTTCGAAGATGGTCCTGTGTGGGCTCATTCGCTTTTTTCCAACTCATATATGATTTATATGAAAAATTGTATCGGTCTTGGCGCGAAATTCGATTCGAATCCCGCGCGTCCCATTCAATTTCGCGTATCATTTCTGCTGTAGGTGTGAGAAATTGATATAAAGATTTTCGCGTATATTCTATATGCGAATTCGGTATATATCACTCACTTTCGTATGAATAGAATAATTCAATTTTAAACCTTTTTTGCCAATTTGTTAAAGGGGGTTTATTTCGGTTGAGAGTTTTGCGAGTGGTTATTTCGTTGAATTTTGTACCGTTTTAGTTTCTGGTATAAGTATGAGATGTTGAAAAAAATGTTTTCAAGCAATTTCTATGTACATGCGAAACGCGAAAATGGAGTAATTTGATTTTGAACTTTTATTCCGATGTATTACGAGCTTTTTTTTCGGTCGAGAGTTTCGCAAGTGGTGAGTGGATTCGTTAAATTTTACATTGTTTTAATGGTGGCGCAAATTGAGACACGTATTTCGTATAATATTTCGTACGAAATTGGAAGTTTGTTATGTAATTGAGGCACGTTTCTTCAAAATGATACGTTTAGAAAGGTTTTGTTACGTTTTAGATGTACTTGATCCAGCGAAAGCCTCGGATATGAAAAATCGGAAAATGCGAAGCATTTGACATTTCCATTAGAAAGAAAGAAAATTAAATTATTTTTTTCTATCCGAACGAATTCTTCATGTGATTTGTATTAACATTTTTCTTTTTCATTCCTGACATATAATAAATTCAGCATAATACAAAACAAAAGCTCTCAGCATATCTAAAAAATGCATAGATATATTATATTTCATGTGTTCGACGCATATTCTAATTATAATTTGTTCATTTAATTTTTTTGATATAGACGAATTTTCTATGAATTGAAACGCAATATTAAATTCCATGAAATTTATAATTGCTATCACAACAGAGATGTCTGAATTTAAATATTTTTTTAACGTAATATAATATTATCTCTCATATCTTCAAAACGGGGGATACATAACGACTTCGACAATTAACCGACATTCATGAATAACACACGTTTACCATTTTACCCGGAAAAATGAGTTCCGTTTAAAGGGAAAATCGACGCCGGAGCGTATAATAATCTCGACGTCCTGCGTTCGCATATATCACTTACGTAAACCCTCACGTGAAAAGGCACATACGCACGAAACCATTCGTCACAACGATTTATTTCATTCGTGAAATATACAAAAAATGTATTCGGGTTTCTATATATTTCATTTCATGATTTTTATAATCTATGAGGTTTTGTTACTCATTCATTATTCGAGGTATTATCTTAACTTTATCGAATCCTCATCCAAAATTTATATTATTGCTAACTTAATTAAATGGGTTTTAAAATTAGAAAATTCGAATAATGGTGTACATAAGAAGAATATCTGATTAAAATTTTATATTATGTCTCTAATCAAATCAATTGATATTATATTTCACTTATCTTCAATCTTTCGTAAAATTTTATTATATACATACTGTTATTTGAACTATTCAAACTTATTTCTTTTTAAAAATAGCTTTTTTCGATACTCTCTAATTTCAAGCATGATATTGTCGTATTTAAGTTCAAACCCCATTTCACCTTGACTTAAGCCTCAATGTACTATAAAAATCATCAATTTACCAAATTTTGACCTACATATTTACAGATACTCGTCTATGTACAATTTTGTCAGAAGCTAAATAGATCCTTTATTCTTAATTCTAACCGAGTAAATTTCAGTTTTTCCACCTCTATATGGCGAAACTGAAAGATTCGACGAAAAACCACGAGAGATACTTTTCCGCTCACAATGAACGCTCACGTGCGTACAGATCGTAACAAACCCATCTCATATAAACACACACACAACATACTGTCGCATTTATAAGTTGTTTGACGATAACAGTGGCGGAATTTCGAATGGGTTTTCCGCGCGCGTGAAATTATGATGTAAATATCCCCGGAGAGGCTGCGGCTACTCGTTATCCGTAATACAAAACGGTCGAAAGCATGTGTATTAGGGGGGCAATAATATTCTATACACACAATACACAATATATAATATCACCATACGGCTAAAGGTGAGATTTAAAACGGACCATTTTACGACGCTGTGTACGTTTCGGGATGTGATATATCGCGAGCTTCATATTAAAATAAAGCGCGATTTATGCACGCTCTCTTATAAGCTCTCGAGGCTGTGTGCTTTTCTTTTTTTCGTATCGTGTATGTACGTTTTTGTTTCAGTCCCTTGATGCTTCATAAGTTTTCATTTTTTTTTTGAGGTTTAATATCGGATGGAATCTATTTCGCGGTGTGTAGACTGTTAGATAAGTGCGCGGACTGAGTTAATTTAAGAATGTTTATGGGTCTCTAATTTTATGTGAAGTTTATAATCAAATCCTATATGTGTTTTTAAGGAATAGTTTTCATATGCGTGTTGAAAGTAGAATGGTCTTGCATTGATTTTTCTATCTATATAGAACTGAATGTTATATTTTATAAAGAATGAATTCGATACACAGTTTCTTCGAATTTTTATATGTGAAGTTTTTATGACTTAAGTTCACATACATTATTTATCGGACAGCCTACATGTTATATGTGCAGATGAAAATGGAATTGTGTTGTTATCCGCGAAAATAAATGATTCGTGTGTGATTGATGGTTTTTCCGACTTTTCACATCAAATATATTTTGTTTAGTTTTTCTGCTTCGTATGAAAATATCACTAACTAATTAATATTTTCAATGAAAAAATACACCTACTGTAAAAGCAATGCATATAGACACACCGCGCAATGTATTTTCATAAAAGAGTCTATCGCTCGAGGCAGTTTATTCATAAAAGCTTCTACGTTGAAAATTGTTTCCTTCTTGCACATCGCATTTTTTTCCAACATACACATATTATATCTGCGATAAAATATTAAAATTTTCATGCACTTCGTCACTTTATAAACGTCCCGCGGCGTAGCTATATCAATATTTGAGCACGTCGAGGGTTCGTTCGTATACAGTCCAGAGAGAGAGAGGGTTGAAAATTTGTCTTACTACGCAATTTGTCACCGCATGATAAATAATACATGGACAGGAGGCGGAGCTGATCATCTCCCAGGATGAAAACTGAGAAAGTTCTCCTCTCTCTTGGAATTTATGTGCCTTTTTCCATCAAAGTCAACCGGAGCGACAGACGCACTCGACTTTGAAATACTACGCACGCGGATCTCTCTTCGCATTTCGCGAAATATTTCAACAATCCAATATGTATTTCTGAATCGAGGTGGTTCCTTCTGCAACTTTTATGAGGGGATGGTGTTTCGCTTCGAGAACTTTCGAGATTGAGTTCGGTTTTATGTTGGTTCATTTTTTTTTTCGTGCATGGGTTAATTGATTTATGTTAGGTCGTTGAGTATTGAAGAGTCGTTAACCCTGCGTGACACGTAGTCGGATTATTTTATCGTTTGAATATATTAATATGAGTGTATATGTAGCTTGTTGAATATCGATGGATGGTGATGATAATGTTTTTTTAATAAGATTAGTATGCAATCAGTTTGATTGTGATTCGATTTGGCAATGCGCCGAAAAGAGTTACGTGGAGAGAGATTAAGGCTGTCATATATTAGTTTTTTCGTTTGTATTACGTTAAATCGCTTGAAAGTATTTTTGCATTAAATACACATTATGATCGTTGAACATGAATTAATTTAATATAAAAATCTTCTGATTAGTATAAAATTAATCACATGATTTTAAATGAAACTAAAATTTAATGTATTGCGTTATTGGTAATTACCTATAATAATGTTTTATATTAAAATTATAATATCAATTTATGCAAAAAATACACAGTGGCATTGATTTTGACGTACCAATAACTTTAGACCTTAAGTCACTATGCGTATTCAATATCAATATTGATCAATATTTGTGCAATATTCAAAAAACAATACAACCTAAAATAAAATTCGCCATTATAAAACGGCAATCGACTCGCGAATCCGCACTTGGTGTTTCGCGTCGAAAATTCGCATTATACAATTGTTTATTGGCCTTTTCGTTGTATTGGATAACAGTAAAGCGATTCGAAGCGACTCCCCGTAGCCAATTTAAATCCAATGCACCGTGTGCGACTTCAATTTCGATTCTGCCCCTTTTCAATGCACTAATGCGTTCCGAAAAGAAAAATCGCAACAAACGGACCGATACTAAGGCCGTATACGAGTCGTGTGTGAAATAAAGTATTTCTTCGAAGACGTTCTCAAAGTTCGAGGTGAGATTTTTCGATTCGATTGAAATTGATAAGAAATTTTAGAAAAATTATATGTGTTTAGTCTAATATTTTGTTCGGATAAGATTAATAGTCCTTTGTGGCGTTTCTCGCAGAGCTGAAGCTGAAATTAGTGCTAATTAATTAACTCAAGGATGAGTGAACAAAGCGAGAGGAAGTCAAATTGTGGTTTCTTAATTAAATACGCAACGATCTTTGAAATTTTTCGCGACAATTGAACATTAAGACGCAATACTAAATAGAACCTTTTCACAATTAAAGCGAAATTCTTAGATATATAATTAAGTAACACGTTTCTTTAAAAAGAATATATGCTTTTAGTTACTTTTAATTACTTGTAAGTTCGCGAGTCGAAAATTTTCATATTTTATGAATATGAAGTTTCAACTCGCGAAACTGTTTATGTTTCGTCAAAATGTGTATTTATTATATCAAAAATGAAACTTTCATTCAGTAACAATATTGAATTTCAAGCTTACTAATTTTCAAAGCCTCGATGAAGATACATTCAAAATTATTCACGACAGCCCCGACGATTTTACTTTCACGCAAAACACGCCCAGCTGCGAAAAGCCAAAAATCGCAAACTACACGCATACATTGCATAAACGAATATTCAAATTAAACACATCTGCCGTGAGACATTCGAAAAGTTCGAAAGCCACTAAGGGGTTTTCCGTAGTACACGTGCACATACATACCCATATACAAATGCTATTTCACCGTAGAAAATGTATAGGAACGGTTATGGTGCAAGGTGCGGTGGTGCGACCGGTGCCAGGCACCCCACAATCAATAAACGGGGTAAAAACGACCCCTTGTACCCCCACAGGGTTGGGTTTTCCGGCACACTAGTTTTCCACTTGGGCGGGAAAACTGGCTCGAGGGTTTTCCTCCTTTTTTTTCCCGCCGAAAAACTGCGTCGTCCTCGTTGTCGACTTTAAATCTCTTCGGTCTGATGGTTTTATTAAAGTTTCGCGTTTTTATTTTATTTTATTTTATGTTTTACGTCGACAAATTGTCGCGCTGCAAACTTTGAGGTTCGCCGCAATTTCGTGGCTCGAAGAAAAATATGCGTTTGACACTTTTCGTATTTTATGCATGGCGGTGGTGAGTTGACGCGGTTTGCCGAGTTGTATAGTTTAATTAAATTGTTTGATTACTTTATAGTTTAATTGAATTTGTAGGTCGTTTCTTGCTTGATTAAAACATATTTGTTTGAAAAATCTTAATATGTTACGTACGATGAAATTCGTCGCCGAATCGGATTAAGCGCTCGATGGAAGGGAGCTTCTAAAATTAACTTTTACGTAACGGTTGAAAAATATACATTTATAACTTTGCAAAAATCGGCAACGTGAAAGTTTTCGCGACTTGACGTTTCCATTTAAAAGCGCTTTTATCAATCGGGGTATAGGAAGAGAGAGAGAGGGGTGTTTAAAAATATACGGGTTTCGTAGTCCGCTTTGTAGCCAGGGGGTGTTAAATGAAGCGTTCTTTCGTAATATTGTACACAATGCTTCGGTTATTTAGCGAGCTGCGCGGAAAGCACATTAAAGTTCCAGTTCAAATGGGTTTTCCATCTCTCGAATTTTCATTCATGGCCGAGGAAAACATCCGGGCGGGAAACTTCGGTGAAATATCGGCGGGAAAATTGACGTTTCTTTGTTATGGAAAAATCATTTTTCGTCGCCAATATCGAAGGATAAAGTTTCGTGACACCTGATTACCGCGCCGAAGAAAAGGGGGAGCGCGAATTTCCCTTAAAGTGGAAACTTTGTTACGTAGCTTTTCTCACGTGCTCCGCGCCCAGAGGAACGAATTCTGCTTTAAAATACGTAACGCAGTTATAAATCTGTTTTACAGTACTTCGAAAATTTCGTTTCGTTTGACGCGTAAGCACTCCGCTAAGCACTTCGGAACTAATTTCGAGCCAGTTTTATTTGAGACGTTGCAAACGCTCTCGACAATATTGATTATGTGCGAACGGACGCTAGCTTCTTTCGTATTTTTCAGCCGATTCGGTAATCGACTAGCTTAAGGCTCGAGAAAACTAACTTTCAAGATTACCGACCTGAAACTACTAAATGAAGAGTAATCCCGAGTGGAAACTTTCACTTTTTCCACAGGAAGCGGACTCCGCCAGGATCGAGTGCTTATCTGAAATTCGACATTAGCAAAATACGTCTTTTCGAACGCGTGATATGTTTCATTCGTGTGTTACTGTATACCGAGAGCATTATCCTATTGGGAAAGTTACACAAAGTAATCGGAAATCGAAAAGGACGAAATCCAGGTTACGCTTTTCCTTTTCGCAAACGTGTCCCTTGTTTGTTGACACGAATCGATGTTATCTTTCTTTCTTTCCTTTCATAGATATAGTAGTCATTCGCTACCGAGATTACGACATAGTAAATTTCAATTTCATCCAAGTGGATCTTCGCAGAAGTAGAAGAAGAAAGTCGTGATACATTTCCAATATAAAGTCGCTCACGAATCTCACGATCAAATATTCTATTACACGAAAACAATTCGTTTTGTTTTTTTCTATTCTTTCACAATTCATATCTATCGAAAAACGTGACATTTATCTAATATTCAAGCCTCAATAAGGTATCGTAATATTATCGCCATAAATCCGATTATTTGTTCAATAATATGTTAGCAAATTGATTCATATCATATTAAATGTATCGAAATGATTTTTATGGATATTTTTCAATTTCTGATAAAAATATTTACTTTTAACATCACAGACTTTTTTATAATAACACTCAAATAAAGAAGATTTCACAAATGACGGAATAAACCAAAGAGATCAAGTGAAATAGCAGTGATTTAGAAAAAAATGCACTCAATGTTGAGCATGTTTCTATATGTATTAATAGGGGGATATTTGATTCAATGATATTGTACCTATATTTCAGTACAGATTCCCAAATCGCTTACATTCTTTAGCCACTATCGCTAATGAACATATATAACAAAAAAATCTGTACTTAACTCAATTTCTAAAAAAAGCCACTGATCCCCTCAGCCAATTCCTTCGTCAAATGCGAGCTAAATTAAAACTCAACCGCATTAATTAAAAACGGGAAAAAAAACTTTTGAAAAGTGACCGTAAAACTCGCACACACGCTTTCCGTTTAATTATGCGCTCGAATCGAATTAAGGCGGACATTATTTCGCGCGCTGCGCGGGAAATTTCGAATTTCAAACGAGAGACGTCCGACCGGGTGTTTGCAAACTAAGGCCAGCCTCATAATTAAATAACACGCAGTGTCGAGACCGCAAATTGCTAGGCGGCATATTCTCAAATATTAACGGCGAAAAGCCAAGTGCCGCCCGGTCGGATGCTGTTACAACCCAACCCAACCCAACCCCCGGTCTAGTACTAGCTTAATAGTGTTAGTTCGCTGCAAGTGCAATTCGTTTGAGTGTTTCTGATATGTGTGTGTATGTGTGTGTGTGTGTCCGGTGGAGGTTTTCTGTGTTTTCGGTATTTCTGGCGTTTCGGGTGTTTGAATTGTGTTGAATTTTTCAGCGAGTGTTGGTGGGTTTCAGAATTTCGTACGAGTTCGTGTGCGAGTTGGAGTTTTTCGATTTTTGAGTTTTTAATATGTATGATCTTTTAATCGTTAGTTTAACTGTTTTTTTTTAAGTCTGTTTTTCAACTTGTTTTTAAATTTCATGTTCGTTAACTATACTAAGATGAGATACGTAGTCGGTCTTGTTCTAATAGTTTCCGCAGGTAAAAGACTACAAGTGTTGTTAAATAACATGAGGGTTAAAAAAGTGAACGATCGGTACTTTTTCATCAATACTGTGTTGAAAATATATCCCAATCTAATCTTTGAAAAATCAATTCATTGAATTATCGTTTATACCACAGTTTAGGCTTTTTTAATGTTTGTATTTTTTCTTGATTGAGTATGGGTGGTTTGTTTGATTAAATATCGAGTTTATTCTATTTTACATTTTTAATTTTGTTTCGTTGCATATTCATATTTTCAATTATGATTTAAATTTAATTAAATCCACCCTGTGTTTGCGCAGTCTGTGAAAATGCGAGCTTAATTTATTTCAGAAACCGCAGAAAAGTTATTTAACATCATTAAATCATTTTCCATACATTTTTTCATACTCCAATGTGTATTTTATAAAATATTATAAAATCTTTTATTATTTTCAAAATATTCTAAATATATAAGTTTTCCACATTAACATTCATTACAAATGCAATAATTTTCCACAAAAACAATCTAACTTGAAATAAAAAATATTTAATTTGAAATGAAAATTTATTCACTCGAAATTAAAAACCTCTATAGGTATCCCCTTGACTACACGAATCCAACGAAATTCGAACCAGATCCGAATTAAAAAAAAAATCAAACTAGAGATTCATTAATCCCCGTACAACATTCTCGTTTCAGCACTACACAACATACATACACTATTCCCCTCTGACGTATTCATACATCCACTCTCCGTTCATAAATCCACCAGCAAGGTTCATACAACACCGTATAACGTACATATTATACATATATTTATGTAGGATATGCGCAGTTGCAAATTGCATAAACTCGGTCTCGTTTCGCGAAATTAATGGACGAGTGCAAGTAAACGAATTATCGGCTCGTCCGTTGGATACTCTCGAAATTAGCTTAGCGAATTCTGCTGGTGCTCCACTCCGCATAGATACTGTATATATTAAGTATGTGCTACTCGTATAATGTCTAGGCAAATTCGTGAAGCTCAATTCCTGGACTGCTTCCGCATTTGCATACGATTTTGGCTGGTTGAGGTATAAATATGCATATGGTCTGGGCTTTGGGATTAATATCCGTATGCTTTGAATGTTTAATGTATTCGTTTTCGAGGATGATTTTTTAATTGGGCTAGAGATTTCAAAGACGTCGTTAACTGGAGCTTCGAATTTGAATATTCGAATAATTTTTCATACAAATTAATATGAAATTAGTTACCGCTTTCATTGTGTCAAGATAAAATTCTGCTGTGTATAATTACTTTTGAAAATTTTTATTTGAGAATCGTATCTTTGGAACCCTAATGATAAATAAACAATTGCAAAGTGATGCACTTAATAATTCACAAATAAAGCATCAATTTCATTCACAAATAGTTATCTAAATATAGCAGTTTTCACAAAAGAAAAATCGTTTTTAAAATAACTTCTTTTGTTTTTTTTCTATCAAATAAAATGAAACGTAATTGATTAATGCCAATTACACTAATTAGATGTCAATCATATGAATAACACTAATCGTCGTTACGGTTCTGGATGGTTTCGTATATCAATACATTTTCAATTTGGATATGACTATCTGTCGTTTGAAAGTATGATGAGGAGTACGTGTATCATTTTAAGGCCAATAACGCTAGTTAGTATCGAATCGAATAAAAATTAAATAAGCATCTATTGTACATTCGTATTCGAAATGAGTCATTAAAAAGTCGATTACAGTGATCTTCATTCTTCATTCATCGAGTCCGTAATCGAGATATAATCGCAATATCGTTATTCGTCGATGTTGTCCGTGTCGTTGAACTATCGAAATAGTTATGTTTTTTTCTCTGTCCACCGAATGTCCGATAGTAACCCTTACCCTAAATTTTGAGTAACTTTTTTATACTCACAATCGATAGAATAAATGCGTCATGACTAAATGTTAACTAAGGTCGATGTTCTAGATTACTTTTCCTTCCGTATTTGCGGAACAGAGATCACATTGAATGATTATTAAATTGATTCGATTTATTTTTCAATATTTTCAGATATAATGCCTAACGTGATATGAAGGATAAAACCAAAATCGCGTTGGCCAACGTAAATACGTCTATATCGATAAATCATTCGTGGAAAAAGTTCAAATGGAAAAACAACGTGATATTTATAACAACTTTTATACTATTGTTATTTCCCAGTATTATTTTCGGAGGCTTAGCATGCCTTAGTAATCCGTGTATCAACGGAATATGCATGGATGATGTTAACAGGTTCATTTTTATATATTTCAATTATTTTGTTCTGAACATTTATTTCTAAAGTTATCGTTTTTTCAGTACATATTCATGTTATTGCATCGATGGTTATACAGGAGTACAATGCCAAACTAATTGGGATGAATGCTGGTCATCACCGTGTAAAAATGGAGGAACTTGTATCGATGGAATTGCAGAATACAATTGCACATGTCCAGAAGGATACATCGGTATAAATAAGCACTCATTTAAAAATACAGTTATATTTTATTTAGATTCGGTGACTAAGAAGTTATCTTACAGGTTCCGATTGTGAAGAAGACTTTAACGAGTGCGAGTCGAACCCTTGCCAAAACAATGGCACTTGCATCGATGCACCGAACGAATTTTATTGCATGTGTTTACCCGGATATTCGGGAGAATTTTGCGAAAACGATATGGCTGTTTGCAATTCGACGGATGAAACTAGATGCCAAAACGGTGGTCATTGCATAGAAGGTCATGGAATGTCTTTCAGCTGCAGATGTTCAGCAGGTGAATTATATTTATAATGGTATTGATTTCAAAAATAATGATAATATTATGTGATTTTCATTTTATCGTTTTTAAAAGGATGGGATGGAAAGCTTTGTGAAAATGAAGTAGACGAATGTTTATCATCGCCGTGTGAAAATGGAGGTTTATGTGTAGACGCCTTTGCGGATTATTCGTGCGCTTGTGCTTTCGGTAATTTGAATCGTGATTCCAATATTGATATGTCGTTATTTTCGTTATCAATAATGATTATCGATGTGATTTTTTTCTGTAATTTAGGATACACCGGGAAAAATTGTGAATCAATAATAGAACTGTGTTCTAAAAATCCTTGCTCAAACAAAGCTTTATGTATCATGGAAGATATGATAAAAGTTTGCTACTGTGTACCTGATTTTCATGGTGAAAAATGTCAATTTCAATATGATGAATGTTTACTAGGACCAAAGTATGAATATGATCACATTTTTTCATATCATACCTTGAAATATCAAATAATGAAAGTTTTTACCCAAAATTTACAGGTGTATGAATGGTGGAACTTGTATAGATGGAGTAGATAACTTTACTTGCTCTTGTCCACCAATGCTCACCGGCATGCTGTGTGAATGTCTCATACTGAACGATGGTGAATTTGATTGCACATATGTAAGCCCATCTACATCTTCAGAAGACCTATTGACGAATATTACCTCTGCCTATGATACTTCTTCGGTGTTTACAACCGTTGATATGATAGACTATTCTCTAACTTCTTCTGCATTGCCAGATCTAAAATCTTCAACTGACTCGTATTCAATAATTACTCAGTATACAACAAAAGAAGACTTTTTCAAAACTATTGTGCCAACATTATCCTGGGATCAGAGCACTGCTAGTGTTTCCGATAATATTAGTATAGATTCAACAATACATAGCTCTTTTACAATTGAATCAACATCATCCTCAATATTAGATTTTGATTCTACTGCTTCGAGTTTAACTAGTGATTCATCGTTAACAATAAATGTACCTACTACAATAGATGAGAATGAAATTATGTCCACATCAATACTGACAACAGAATATGAAGGGCTCCCTTCAACTGTTTCTGATATATCTTCACCAGAACCAACTATGTATGAAAACCAAACAATTCAAGAAATAACTCCTACAGAAATGATAATTGATCTAAAGACTGAATTCCCAATTTCTAGTATGAGCACAACTGCCACTATTTCTGAAAATAGATCAACAGTATTTTCTACTGAAGTTTCTTTAGATTACAATGACATTACTACAGAAAAATTATATAAATCGACAGATTTTGTTGAAAGTCGATCAGAAGCTGAATTCTCTTCTAGTCTCACGCCCACTGAAAACATTCCTGAAATTTCTGTTACAACTTCAAGTCAAGAATTTACTGCATACACAAAGACTGATAATTATAGCACAATAACATTTTCATTAATCACTGATGAAATTACTACTCGAGAATCTTTTCTGTTCACTGAATCACCTATAGATAAAGATGAAACAACTTCATATGAAAGTAAATCTACAGAAATTGATACTACAACAGATTCTATTGCTATTAACTTGTCGAATTGCTCAAAAATCACATGTTTGAATGGGGGAACGTGTGTTTTATCAACTGAAGGACCAAAGGTAATAAAATATTCTTTTTGATGAGCATGATATTTTTTTCATTTTAATACGATATTTATTATTTGCTTAGTGTGTCTGCAAATTTGATTATGATGGATTATTCTGTGAAAATATGGTCGGAGTAGCTACTGCAGCGTTCAGTGGAGATTCTTATTTGACTCACAAATTATATAATAAAACTGGAATAACAGTTCAATTAAAAGCAAGAACATTTTCATCTGAGGGTCTTATATTATATGCAAATATTGGTCACGAAGTATACATGTGTTTATATGTACATAAAGGTCTTTTAAAATTCAAGTTCTCTTGTGGATATCAAACCATGCTTTTAAGCGAACTAGAAATCCCTATCAATAATGGATATGATTTAGGTATCAAAGCAATGTAAGAAAAACTTTGAATAACTTCATATCAATGCATTATTTTACAAAAAGAATTTCATTTTATTTTTTGATCATTAGATTAGAATTAAACCACAATAAACGACATTGCAATGCATCGTTACATATGAATGATACGTTAGCAATGAGCGGTGGTCAAATAACAGCTTCTTCACCTTATCCATCATCAAAGGACTCATGGCTTCATCTTGGAGCAATATCTGAAGTTTTTGGAATCAACCATCATGCTCCCCAAGATGTAGATCCATTCACAGGTTGTATGCTAGGACTTAAGGTAATTTCAACTCAAATATAAACAACATATACCTACCTACTAATTTCATCATATATTTATATTTCGATATTTCTTTGTAAATAGATTGATGGCATGTCAAGACATATATTCAATGATGCTAGTGATGGATTTGAAATTAAAGAATGTTCATCTTTAATATGTTTATCTAATCCATGCTTAAACGGAGGCACTTGTAATGATATCAATGAAGATTGGTCATGTAGTTGTTCGAACGGGTAAATTTATATACATAGTAATAAACTTATTTTCATTTAAACAAATTATTGATGAAAAAATTCGATGCAGATATTTGGGAGATCACTGCGAGAGATCTGTTTGCGCTGTAAATCCTTGCCAATTTGGTGGGACTTGTATTCAACATCCCGGGAGTGGATTTTTGTGCTTATGTCCTTTGGGAAAACATGGATTATATTGTGAACACAGTATGATTTTAATTAAATTTCAACAAATCCAATTAATACAGCATGCTTCTAATTTTGAATTTTTTAATTTAAGATTTAGAAATCGTTCAACCCTCGTTCTCGACTATGGTTGGAGGATTGTCATCATTTGCTGCTTACAGATTACCTGCAAGCTTAGCATCTCAAGGGATGGAAATAAGATTCAGAATTCAGCCTAATAACATGGATCAGATATCTTTATTAGTCTTTTTAGGGCAATCGGGTATGCATGACCCAAAAAGTGATCACTTAGCTGTAACTTTTGTAAAAGGCTACATTATGTTGACATGGAATTTAGGAAATGGTAAATTTTGTGATATTAATTTTAAATGATAAATAAATTTAAGAATGAAAGTAATATTTACATTGGTTTAGGTCCCCGAAGAATATTTACATCTCGCCCAATCAATCCTAAAAATGGAAAATCCCATCTTATCAAAATTGGAAGATTGGGAAGAGCTGCTTGGTTAGCAGTAGATAATATGCAAAATATCACTGGAAATGCACCAGGAAATCTTGTACACTTAGATGTATTACCATTACTATATATAGGTAATCTGTCTAATGCATTTATGATCAATACAATTTTCAATAAACTTAACATATTTTATTGATAGGAGGTCATGAATCAGTCAATTTTTCTCATTTACCACATGATTTGCCTTTACATGGAGGCTTTTCTGGTTGCATTTGGGATTTGTGGGTAGGTAACATAGGTAGCAAAAGCAACGGAGCCATGTGGAATCCCATCAAAGGAAGAGCAGTTGGACAATGTAGTGTTACACAATGTCACGCATTGGCATGCCATAATAATGGAGCGTGTCTTCATCATTCAGCTACATACAGGTATAATTACTAAGATTCTTTGGTGCAATTTGAGATCACATTATACCTAACTAAATTGAATTCAATGAAATTGATTATAAAAAATATATTTGCAGTTGTCTATGTACAGAAGGATGGTTTGGTCCTTTGTGCACTAATCAACAAAATCCTTGTGATATCAACATCCATAAATGTAAACATGGATCAACTTGTGTTCCAACAATGTCTGGATATCAATGTGACTGTCCTCTTGGAACATCTGGTCAATATTGCGAAAAAAGTAAGAATTTTTTGCTATATATTTTCGGAAATATTCAAAAATTAATATATTTTTTATATTCTTTTTAGTTATAGAACTTTCTGATGTGTCTTTATCTGGTATAAGATCATATTTGAAATTAAATGCTATGACATTGGGAGATGTACATTTTAATTTAGAATTCGAAGTACGACCTCTTCATCCAAAAGGAATAATATTTTACACAGAAACATTAGACGGATGTTTCATTTCAATATCATTACAAGGAGGATTACTTGAATACAGATGGGCAGGTTGTGAATACAATACAATACAATACGTCTATAATTTTTTCAACAGGCTTAAATCAAAAATTCAATTTAATTTAGGGCATGAATGGGGAGGGAAACCAGCAGGGAGTAAAGTGATTGTTATAGTAAGAAGTGGAGTTGTTTTATCACTAGGTTCATGGCACAGTATTCGAGCTGGTCGTTATGGACGTAAACTATTTCTATGGGTCGATGGAACTGTAACTACAGAAGTGTTAACGATACATCATTCTTTTACTGCTTTTAACACATCGGTGTATATCGGTAAAATTAATTGTAGAATATACATTTTCAAGATTAAAATGCCATTTGAAATATTCAATATTATTCAGGAGGAGTAAATGATTTATCACTCTTACCTACTGAAGTAATATCTGGTCATCCGATTCCATTTACTGGTTGTATACGAAGAGTCACAATAAACTCTCAATACTTTCCTCTGAATGTGTACAATGTTCTAGGTAATTTTTTATATTACCTACAATTATTTTTACAGACATTGAATTAGTTTAATTTCAATTTCAATTTTAGAATCTAGAAATATTAATGATTGTGATGGTGATATCTGTGGAGGCGATATTTGTTGGAATAGTGGAACGTGTATTATTACACAAAAACATGATAGACATGTAGCCGACTGTATTTGTCAATTGCCATATACTGGACAACACTGTACTGAAATAATACCATGCAAACCAGATAGTTGCAACAAAGGAAAATGCATTCAAAATACATGCATTTGTCCAATGGGATGGAGTGGACATTCATGCCAAAACCGTAAGTACAGATTCATTTATAATTTAAAATCCCATAAATAATTTTAAAGTATTTTTTCAATCCAATAGAAATAAAGATTGAGACCCCACAATTCAAGGGAAACAGTTACATGATGATAGATGAGAAAAAAATTCAGAAAACTGAAATTCAAAATTCGTACAGTTCGAAATTGAGGTATGATAGAAATGTTGATCACATTTACATGAACTTCACTACAGCTAAATCTGATGGGCTTCTACTGTGGGGAGAAATGGTATGTATGAAATGAAATTATGTAGAACATTTTACATATAGTAGGTGTAAATGTAATCTAATTTGATATTTCTATTTCTATTACTTTTTTTTTTCACAACAGAGCAATAAGAAATATGTAAGTGTGGGTCTGGAAGGAGGTTATTTGAAAATCAGTTGGACATTTCCAAGACATTCCAAAAATCAAACAAATGCAATAAAACATAAAAATGATTCAGAATGGCCTATGCATCAGTTTTATGAAACAGAAATCGTTAAAATACTTCAAGCAGGAAGGTTGTCTAATGGAGATTGGCATTCTTTACAATTTAAATATCAATCTGGTAACATATCAGTGACCACAGATGGGAAAATAGTTTATGAGGAAAATGGCTTTGATCGAGAAAATAACACTCCTGACATTGTTTTATTCATCGGTAGGTTCAATGTTTTATCTTTATATTAAGTTGATTTCTAAATATATCTGTTTGAATTGCAGGTGGATTTCCTCATAATGTTTCAACTTTTCAACGAACTAATGGTCTATATTCTACCAATTTTGTAGGATGCGTTAGCGAAGTGTCATTTGGATCTGATAAGCACTATATAACAAATTTTTCGAGTTTCGAAAGTGAAAATGTTGAATTGTGCCAGTTATTGTAGTGAACAGAAAAAAATCATTAGAAGAAAAGTGTGTATAATAAAAATGTAAATTTAAAACTTCTTTGTATTTTTTAAAAATATCATTTTATTGATATTCATAATAAATTATATAGCTATGTATATATAACAGATATAATTTTTGAGTTTTACTTATCTAATATTTACACAATAGCAATTTCATTATTTAAAAATCTTTCAATGGCAGAAATTCGTCCATTCAAACATGTAACTCTCCCCCTATACAACAAATTTAAACATTATTATAAAACCCAATTTATGAGGAAAATCTCTCATTACAATTTTCATAATTTGGGAAAATTTCAACACATTAGACTAATGAACATAATTCTGCTTTCCAACCCGAAATTTGTAGGATACTTTATGCATGAAAATGAGTATATAAATATTTTTATGACTCATAACTGGGAGTTTAATATGCATTTATATGGAAGTTACCTTTTTATCAATGGATAAAAAATATGTACTAACACAAACTTGATGACACGTTTGTATAAAAAAAAGTAAAAATATAAGCCACTTTAGCTATATAATCTTTTAAAAATATTTATTTGATTTAAACAATTTTGTATATAATTTTATATTACACAATTTCATAAAATTATTATAGTTCTTTCAAAATATTTCAACAAAAAATCCAATTGGTTACAAATATCTATATTAGGCCGAACTGACCTAAGTTACACAAGTATACATCACGTGTAACAGTATATAACACATTATAAGATAATAAATGTATACATATATTAGAAAAAATAATAAAGACATTTACTTAGTTAACTATAGACAAATATATTAAAATTTGGAAAAATATTTTGACAATACTTATTTATAAAGCACGTGTTTTAACCGTTTTTAAAAGAGCTACTGAATTTTGGAAGCACAATAAATGTCAATTTTGATGAGAAAAATCAAAAACATTGAAAATTCACAGGATACCCACAAAGTCATATTGATTGAAGTATAATTACACAAAAAAAAAGAAAAATTAACCCTTTCACAGCCAATTCAATCATTGCTGAAAGCATTTCGTTTGATTAAAAATATGTAATACATTACATTAGTTAATAGAATTATTTAAACAATATCATATTTATATTTAAAAAAGAAATAAAAGTGCTTTGAAATGTCCTTAAAATTCAAACACATTAATAATGTGAATATTTGAAAATCGTATTGTGCTACATTTTTCTCACCGTCATTTGTGCTTTACGATTTATGAGATGCAAACATTCATGAAAATAAAATTACAATTCTGTATGTGTATGTTGATCTACTCAAATAATTGAAACCGCAATTGGAAAAAAAAGCACATGAAAATATGGATTGAAAAAAAAATCTAAAATACGAGCTTTCTGATACAAGCAATACATATGTATATTATTTCCTCAAAATATAATTGAACAACATTTCACATCAAATTGCAATTTATCTGATGTATAAACTAAATCTGTTAAAAATTTGTTAGTGACAACAATCTGGTAATGTTGGTAAAATAAATAAAAATATATATTTGGTACATTTCAATCCCATATTGTATCTGGTTTTAAAAGGGTTAATGTAAGACTCGATATATAAAATAAAATAAATATTATTTGTACATTGAAACAGTAAATGGAATAACCTTGTTTATCTTTAAATAGAATCAACACATTTAAATATGTTTAATGTATATAGGAATGTTGAAAATAATTATATTTTTATAATTTGTAAAATATTGAAACTCAAAATTATCATTATTATTCACATGTCAAATAAAAATTAGAAACTGTACATGTGTTAAAAATTGACAAATGTGAACTACTCTATGAGACAAATTGCACACATTTTTTTTCCAAAATCAAGGGGGATTTTGATAGTCATAAATACAGTATTAATTGGAAAAAACTGAACAAATTAAATATTGCAAAATAAATTTGTATTTTATTATTCTTAATTAAAAGAAACGTCATTAACAATAAGAATACACATTATATTAAACATTGTGATTTGAAATAGGATGTATTTCAAATACTCATAACTAAAAAAATACCCCCAGACAGAATAGAATAGTTTATCGGCCTACCTATACAATGACAGAATAATATATATAATATATTTTTAAAACTATTCAGTTAGCACCAAATATGTATACCTGTATGTGTAATATAACATATTAGGTAAACGTCCATGACAAACAATTCACTCATGTGTGTGCGATCATATACTTTTGTGAAAATTATGACAGTAAAGAAACTACATAACAAAATGTGTATAATCATATGCATTTATGTATATGGAATCAAATATGTAAAGACATACAATTCATTTTTTGAATAAAATTATAAAAACGAATATGAATTCTGACGAGGTATCATATTGATCCTTTGGTCCACAGTAATAAAAAAAAAACAATGTTTGAAAGAAAAAAAACATTTCAATTCTGAATATAAAATGGCCGGAAAGCAGTTACCTTTTACTGTTATAAAACAAATAAATTCACAAAATCAACACTGGAAATATTCTACCCTTCACTATTTAGAAATAGTATATCTTTCAATTCCAATACCTATAGTATAATCCAATCAGCCTTAATAAATTTAATTAGAAAACTTCTATTAATTACAAATCAAATAATTACTTTAGTCAAAAAAAACTCACAGAAATAATTTAAAAGAGCACAGGTAATTAAATACACACATAATTTGACAATTCACTGGTGTTAACAGCAACATTAACACTATAAATTGAAAACATCATAAAACATGAAACAGTAAAATAATTTGAAATTTTTAAAAATAAATCAGATTTTAAAATTATAAGTAAAATATACTTCATTTTATAATTATGGTCACAATAAAAAATCTTATGAATAATTAAATTGTTAAATGAGTAATATTACTCTAGGACAACAATTAAATAATTAAAATAAATGCCACATTTTATACTGACTTATTAATATTTTTTTTTTTGATAAAAATTATTTGATATATTGTTAATTTAAAAGTATTGATTATTTCAAATTATGTTCATACTAATACAACCATTCAAAGATTTTTATATTCAGACACATAAGTGGACCACATATATTGCAAATTATATGAAAAAAAATCAAAATATAAATAAACGCAATTGCACTACACAGATTTGCGCCAATCAATAAACTCTTGAATGCCATGTGCAAAAATAAATGCGATGATAACGAATACAAGCAAAATTAATAGTGTATATTGTCGTTCTGACATAGGAACAGTGGCAACTGTACGTTTGGGTGTGCGCCGAGGAGCCGGACTAGCTGAAGTAGTTTGTATCACTTGCGGAAGAGGGATTGATACGACTAAAGCTGGAGACCAAGCACTATGCAAAAATGTTCCGTCAACTTGACGTTCTGCACAAACACGCACCGAGTATTCCGATCCACTCTCTAATCCCTCAATTGTCATATTTGTGTCAGAACCTTTGTAAACCTGAAATACAAATATAAATTATCAGAATGTCATTGTGATCTGTATAGCTTAAATAGGAAATAAAATGGAATTAACCTGTTTATAATCCTGATCTTTGGTTCGACAGCATTGAACAATATATGTAAGATGTTCGTCAACTGTCACCTTCGAAGGAATCCATTCCACAGACAAAGAATTTTCAGCAATATCAATTTGTTTGGGCATTTTTATTGTAGCTGGTGGAGCAGAAGTGGTTTCAAACTCAAAATCTTCAGAAAAATCTCCTTGACCTCCTGCGTCATTAGATGCACATATACGGAATTTATATTTTGTTGAGTCTTGTAATTTCTTCACTCTAAAAGATAAACTAGTTCCCTGATAAACCTGTTGATATTCTTTTCTCCGAGGGCTTTGCATTTCAACGATATATTGTGTGAAATCCAAATTTTTGCCTTCACCCCACTTCAATTTCAAAAAATTGTGACCTTGTTGCACGCACACCATAGCTGGTGGAGGTGGAGGTGGTGGAAGAGTTTCAAGTTTAAGAGTTGGCGAATAATTTCCAATACCTATTTCATTGGCTGCTTGTATCCTAACTCTGTAAATAGTTACTGGTGTTAAATTATCTAACCGGTACTCCAAAATTGGTTTGTCAGTTACAATAACTTTCTCAACCAAATCTATTCGATAGTATAAAATTGGATAGCCATGACAGGGAGGTTCTTGCCACGATAATACAGCATCTGTAGCAGTAACTTCTGCTGTCAACTCTGGTGGAGGACCTGGTGCTGCACCTGGTGTAGACACTTCACTGACATCTGACCATTTACTATGTCCTGATTTATTAGTTGCACATAATTTAAAATAGTAATTAGTAAAAGGTGTGAGATTTTTCATATCGTAATTCAATTGCAGTCCTTCAAAAACGGTAATGAAACCTTCTTCTTTATTTATGTTAGACATTTCTAATCTGTACTCTAAAATTGGGCCTCCGTTGCAAGGTGGTTCATCCCATTGAACAAATATACTATAAGGTGATTTGGCTATAACGCGTGGAAGAGTCGGAGTTTCTGGAGGAGCAGCACCACTAGTAACTTCAAAAGGATCAGACCATGATCCTCCGCCTACTCGGTTAAAAGCTTTGACTTTAAAAGAATAACGTCTTCCAGGTAAAAGTTCTTCTACAGTACATTCGGTTTCTTTGCCTTTATAAACTTGTCTGCAATCTTCACCTTCACACATTTCTACATTATATTCTAAAACTGGAGAACCTCCATCGTAATCAGGCTTAAACCATTTTACAGATATAGAATATGGACGAGGATCGGAACATAAAATTGGTGGTGAACAAGCCCCGGGTACGACAGGTTCTGTTGTAATGGTTTGAATATCTGACCAGTTACTAGTTCCTCCAATTGTTTTACAAGATAACCGCACTTGATATGTACATCCTGGTTGTAATCTATCACAGGTAGCCTCCTGTTCTGCGCCAACATACACGGGTTCAAATCCATTTCCAGAATTTATTTCTAAAGTATAGTGTTGAATGTCAGCACCACCTTTATCATTTGGTGGATCCCATTTTACTCTAAATGAGTGGGAATGAATTTTGCCTTTGACATTAGGTTTAGAAGGTGCAAAAGGTCGTTCTGGAAGTGTGCGAAACACGACTTCATCAGACCACCTAGAAGCACCTTCTTCATTGTTCGCTCGCAAACGAAATTTATAATCAGAACATCTAAATAAGCCTTTACAAACATGCTCTGTTTCACGACCTGTATAAACTGGTAAGAATCCATGCCTACTTCTTTCATCTTCCATTTGTAATGTAAAATCTTCATCTCCCGATCTCCGCTCCCAACAAAGAGCTAGAGATGATGGAGTGAGGTGGATCAAAGAAGGAGGCAATGGAGGAAGTGGAGGAGAACCGCATGTTGAAATGGCTACTTCTTCACTCCATGGACCTCGACCTACACCGTTAACAGCAGCCAATCGAAAACGGTAACGTGTTGATGCTTCTAGCTTTTGTAAATTATGCGGTTTATTACGCATTTTACAAAGATCTACAAAATCACCACCTTTCCCTTCGTCGTATTGTAAAATATAATGCTGTATATGAGATCCATTTTCAACAGCGGCATTCCATCGTAATTGAAGTGCTGTGCGAGTTCTCGCCGATCCTCTCAAACCGGTGGGAGCTCCAGGTTCACAAGCTTGAGTGCGAACGACGGCCGTCCCAGATGCCGCACCAACACATTCATCGGCATGCGCTTGTAAACAAACAGTGTATTCGGTGCCAGGTCTTAAATCTTGAACTCTGCAAACAATATATGGCATTATTAACAGCTGTTCAAATACATTTTAATTTTTACCATTTGTGAAAATATATTACCTGCACGATAATGCTGGACCTAAATATATAGCTTTGTATCGTCCCTTTTCACCCAGTAAAAGTTCATAGCAAACATCACCACTAAATGAAGGAAGGGTAGCACCTTCGGGTAAAGTAAGAGTATTCCATTGAACTAATGCTGTAGTAGTTGTCACATCTGATACCTGAAATTGTCATGTAAGTATGAATGTTTTGAATTTTTCATGCAAAAAAATCCTCCTAAAATTTAATTACCTGAGGTGTCTGTATTGAAGATAGATAATCAATTAAAGGTTGAGAGTCTTCTTCGTCGCCTTGCACTGAAGTTGCAGCGGATGAACTACCCTCTCCTTCTGAAGATGTTCCGCCGACTGTCGAACCCGGGCCTTTGGTTCGAACTCCGTTAGTAAATTTTTTCCTAGGTGATAATGCCGGCGTACTCTGTCCTGAAGTTAATCCTAGACCATCAAAAAATAAATTCACAATTAGTTTGAATATTTTGAAATGTAATGTTACAACTTGAATTTGTATACCAAAATATACAACACGAGTCGTTCATCTATGTATACGTCGATAACTTTACGACTTTGAAAACATTTGAGCAAATTCTCAATTTTAAATGCAAACATACATTTATTTAATACTAAAGTGTAATCTCACCTAAATTGTCATTTCGAAGAAATCTCTCTTCCACCTTTTTTCTTAATTTATCGTGTTGCCTACGCGTTCTCTCGTCCTTATAGTAAGTTTGAGGAGACGAATGTATATTGTGATGCTGATGCGGCTGAGGGGGCGGCATGGGATGCCCGTGCTGGTGAAAATGTGGAGGATAACTGGGCGGACCGTAAAACTGCTGCTGTCCGTTGCCTCCGTTGGCTGGACCCTGAAAATATAAAAAAATAATGAAATCGTCAGTTTGCAACAATATTGTGAGACTGAGGTAAATCGATCGTTCAAACTAAATTTACCAAGACGGTACAATTTTTTGGGTCGACCGCCCTGGTAAATAGTGAGATTTGACCGAAACATTTTATTTCAAAATATTATACATGATATGTTACGAAAAGTGAAATTTCAAATCACAATTGTGCAAAAATGGATCGAAATATTTGAGTACTTCAAGGATAACTACATATGTAAATAATGATAAATTAATATTTTTTCAGCTTTCACCAGGAAAAAATGCGCATACAGATCGAATTTTTCAAATGACCAACAATTGTCCAAGTGATAAAATGTAATAAAAAATTGAACTTATAACCGAGTACGATTTGAGTCGATCTCTTGTCCTGAAAGTCCAGGTCTTGGACCTAGTCAAAAACGATTCATTAAACATGCAACTAAAATAAACATTACTTTCTTGAGTCGAGACCGAAGTCGAACGAAAAATCGCCAAATTAAAAATTGAAAATTGGTGCGACTGGCAAACGCAGTGTGTTCCCTCGATAAGGGGGCGTGTGCACACACAGGTGAAACGTCACGACGGGAACGCGCAGGAGACGATCGATATCGGGGCGTGCGCTTACGGGGGGCGAAGGCCGCGGGTCGCAGGGGGGGCGAGGGGGCGAAGGCGCGTCTACGGGGGCTCCGCTCTCGTCGGCCGACGACATCTCGACGCATACGCTGCCAACGCGGCACTGATGCGACCCGGTGTCGTATTTTCAATTTCGATTGCGCGCGTAGGGCTGCCACGTGTGCGATCAAGTGTCAATATTGTTATATCGCAAGGTTGGCTACGCCGATCTGTCAAACGCCACGGTTTCAATTTCTCGAGAATTCTCGAGAATTTTTCAATAAATTAAAATCACTAATCCTATTTGCTCAATAAATTTACAATCAATTCGATAATTATCTTCGTGCAAAGTTATTAATAAACAAAATGGGGGTTCCCAGAGATAAGAATCAAATCTATAGAGTTATCTACTTCATTAATGAAAATACCATTTTATACAAATAACATTGATATGAATAAAGATTTCGCAAGCCGTTCGAACTCATTGAACTATTTTTAAATTTTCAATTTCGGATTCGTATTTTTCAATTAGAATTAAACCGTTTTAGGATGATTCGAATAATGGAATGGACAAAATAGTTCAATTAAATATTTATAAATTGTATTTGAAATGGAAAATAGATATTAAAATTAAAGGAAAATCGGACTTAAAATACACAATGCTGAACATAAATGAGAAATCTGTCTAAAATAAATTCGCCATCGATTTCGATGATGATTTCTGTCAATGATGGATCGACGACAAATAATTTTCAAAAATTATCGCCGCACACAAACGACATAATCTTCAAAAAAACCAGTAAACATATCAAAATCGATTCGACTTATGTGCGCGATCAATGTTTAATTTACAAACATTCGACGCATACTTTGGACAATTTATGGACGAGACGATTTTTTTTCCGACGTAAATCAAATAAACACGTTCAAAATTCGCATTAATATTCAAAATTACGATAGACAAATACAGCGACATATATTAAAATAATTTATAACAAAATATAATCTGTATTTGTGTGTTTATATTTTATTTTATCCAAAACACTAATTGGCGAGACATTTTGCGTTATTTTTTTGTCATTTCGAAGCGGATACTCCGATGCAAGATAAAAAAATCTGAAAAGTTTTTTTATGCAAATTTAATCGCACGGAACATTATCGTATTGTACACAATATGTAATCCGAACGCAAATTACTATTTATATATTTTTCGAATCATTCTTCGTAATTATTATGAACGGTATTTTTTTCAAAAACGATAAATTAAAATTATGTAGATATATTTATTCAGCTTTTTTCCGAATGTTTACCGATTGTATAGTAAAATAGTTTATTACCGCGGCACGTGTTTGCACAATCGGCAATTATAACCAAAACACCTAGATGTGGTATCTTATCATAAAGCAAAACACAATACATACATACAAACTTAATTGTCGACACAGTTCCTGTTGCGCATTTCAAACGACAACATTGTGGAAAAGGTGATTTGTTGATTCTGGTTGAAAAACCATATCAAAATGCATGTCATGGAAATGTGAATAAAATAAGTAACCTTCACGAAACCAAAAATTCTCATTAATCTATAATCCATTTTATTATCAAATAACTAATCTAGATATCATTTTCGATAAAAAATATAGAAGATATAAAAAATGCGGTTTTCGGAAGAGAAAGAGACTATTCAAAACATAATAAGTAAAAAATTATTAACATTTAAATTACTACTAGTGCATGAATTTTCAAATTGCATATTATTCAGAAACAATATTATGCACATGTAATAATTAAATTTTCATCACAAATTCCCGAAAATTTCTATATTTTCATTATTAAATTCTATCGAAACCACAAACATACAATCTCGTCGAACATAACATGCAACCCTGACCAACCTCACACTCATTCATATCACATAGCGCAACAAATCGAAAAACAAAACCCATTAAATTATAAACACTACACGTACGTAGATAAAAATCCCTCAGAATAAATTTCTCAAACTAGCGACACGAGACCGTAACCGCAAAACCCTAAAAAAAACGTACCAGACAGTTATTTCATAAAAAAACTACGTACCGTCGGAAAAATCAATTCTATCGAATAAACGTATGTGTACGTTCACATACATTTCTATGTAACATTCAGAGCTTTCATCACATAGCATATAACTTCAGAACAGGTGTTCGAGAGTACAGAATTAGTAAATTCCATCAGCACACGCATGTATGTAATAGCGAACTATTTCTGTATTATTACTAACGCAAAATGATATCATCGAATTATATTGTTTCTCTGATGTAACTTATTACAATACCGAAAAATTACAAAATTATACGTCTAGAATCAGCAACGTGAATACAGCAATTTATTTCGTTAACATAGACTGCGTTGTTTACAAACATTAAGATCAAAACCTTCATCAAATAAACATACAATACTCGAAATGAATCGACTTCACAATTTTCTTAATTTATTTCCAAGAACAGGCGTCTGGTACAAAATATACAGACTATAAAAACGCAAACAAACTAATGATTCAAACGAGGAAAATATCTTGTTTTAGAATAAATAGACAATTAGTAGCACTTTCACGAAAACTCGTCGTTAATAGTTTTTTTTTCACATGCACCAGTCATAGCTAATAACCGTAGAATTTATTTAAGCTCATAACACTTTCCTCGTTGTTGAGATAGTATTATTCAATAAAAAATGTACCAATGTAAAAATTAGCACGAAATTGACTTTTCTGAATAAAAGAAATAGGTAGTCTTAAATTCACGGAAGGTTTTTAATAACATCATTCATTTGATTTCTTGAAAATTATCATTAATTTTCACATTAAATAATTATATTATAAAAATTCAAATACTTTCCTATTCATAACGAAAAAAGGAGCGCTTTTCTTTTCTAGCTAGACTCTACCTAGAAATTATTGCCTTTTAGCTCTAAAGCTCACATATAGAGCGAGAAAAGCAATAATTTCTTGACTTGTACTACATCTCTGCTCAAAACATTAAATCATTAAATCTTGACATAACCTAAAATATTCAGTTGAGATTTTATAAATTTTGTTCCCTTTTACTTTTTTGGGTGGGAAAACTTACATAATGTTGAGGTGGAGGTGGATGATGCTGTTGCTGATGCGGAGGCTGTATATGAGGGGGTGGCATGTGCGTCTGAGGAGATAGTATGACGTGCCTCAGGGTGCCATTTTCGTCGACTATCTGCTGCAGCACGTGGCCAGGTGGCACCTGGACTGGTACCGCGATGGGCGCGGTGGAGTTGGTCGACACCATTGGTACCGTTACAGGACCTGAAATTCAAAAATTCATATTTTTATTCATTGTTTATTTAAATTCAAATTATTTTCACATATTTACAAAATATTCGTTAAGTTAAAGGCAGTGGTAGTAGAATTACACAACAAATGATCACCCGTAGTAATGAAAGCGCTGCAAGGGTTAGTACCGATAGTAAAGAAGAACCCCGAATGGATTTCTTTATACATTATTCGCTTGGTTCATAAGCTACAAAGCAACCTCTTTATTAACAACCTCTTATTGCTAACTACGATCGAAAAATTGGGTGTTAAGTAAAGATACAGTCATAATACTGGATACACCGAAGAACGAAAAGTGTCGTTAAAATCAATCGAATTCAATCGATTCATTGTCAGTTGAGTCGAAGAACATTTTCAGGAATCATTCGAAGGCATATTCAGGAAACATTCAAAAGTATTTTCAAGAATCGGTTCGTAAAGCATTAAATCTTCAAACATTCGAAGGAAAATATCGAGCTACCATATCTTAAAACGTCATGTGACTTTTGCCAAAATCTGACGGGACTCGAAATCAGAATCGTGAAAGTACTGAGCCCTACACAGTATTCACAAACGTTTATTCAGATACACTATCAGCTGACTATATTACACAATATAAAATGCATTTCGTATACATGTTCAATTCTAGGTAATACGATAACGAGCTTAGTTTCATCGATGTTGTTGTTTGCAATTCTAGTGAAAATTTGCGATATATAAACTCGTTCGGGAAAATGATTGTGGAAATAAATAATATGAACAAGGTGATTATACAGAATAGAGGAAAAGTGCTCGTTTGACGTATTGAAGTTGCTCTAATGTATTGTATGCACTTATTATTATTGTGGAAAGTGTTCTGTGGAAAAGTTTTTCATTGGAAATTCAATTGTTAGCGTGGGATTGTGGTAACGAATTTTCGTCAATGATTCCTAGTCGAATTTGTCCATTGTTATGTTTAAATCGTATAAATAAATTATTAATATAAAATTTGATTTTTTTGAACGAATCGTTTTTTCTATTTAACAAAATATCAAAAATTTCCAACATTAATGTGAAAAAAAATTGCGTTAAGTACAGAATTTTCTTTTTCCAACGAAAATCCAAAGAGAAACAAAATATCAAGAAAATTTGAATACCCACAATAAAATTAATTTTCAATCATATTTTAATTTATATAACATTGCATAAACAAACGCAATAATACTGATAAGCTATGTATGTTACATATAAAATCACATATATACATAAAATATGTTGTCAACGCTATCATAATGTTTATGAAATATAAATATGTACAATATTTTCCTTATTTGTTATGTAAAATAAATTATGTGGTCATTAATCGAAAATTAATATAACTAATTGTAATATAATAAACATATTATTTTTGTTTACAAAACTAATATGATCGCAGTATTGCAGGGGGAGAATCATGTACATATGCACCTTTTTTTTAATTATGATTTTTTTGAAATAACATAATCAATTCGCAATAAGGTTTTCTAAAAATAGAAAAATCGTTATATTAAAAGTCTTCAATATCTGACATTTGGAATTTTATCTTATCAAAAACTATTAATCAGTTTTAGATATCGAAACAAAACAAAAAAATAAACACCTGAGTGTAAACAAACAAATGTACGATACAAATCTTACTCAAATATCAAACAATGTATTTTAAAAATATACAATTTCACTTTTCATCGAATTATAGTTTTAATATATTTACTTTCATTTAATCATAGATTAAATCTGTCATATCGCATACTATGTATAATAATTATTATTTGTCATAATTTATTTTAATGTTTGTAAAATATGTATGTATAAGTAAAAATATTATGAAAAGTGAATGACAAGTCTGAAAAACTTTTGAAATAATATAATTGAACTAAAAAATATATAATTCCAGCTACAAATAATAAAAATGAAAATCGTTTATCCCGATTCTGTGTGAAGCATAAAATATTTTGTAAAATGGATAGAGAAAACTCTGAAAACAAACACTGGAAATTTTCATGCACGTTGAAAACACCAATGATCACGTACGCAAATATTTTCAGAAAAACAGATGCATTCGATATAGAAATTCTTAGTTTTAGTGTTCCACGTTTAAAACTCTGAAAAATTCTTCGCTACAATGTTTGATCCACAAAAAATGGGAAATATTAAAAAACTACATGTTTTCCAGTAGTTTCCATATAAGAAAAAACATCCATTACCGTTTCGACATTATTTTTCACTTTTAAATCAACAAAACAAATTGTCGACGAATTAAATTCTTCAAATCAGATAAGCTTACGCAAATCCGAAATATAACACAAAATTATGAATATTACGACATCCCCTTTAATTTTCGACGACCGATTGACGTCAAAGCGGTTAAGGGGCGAAGAACATTCGCTAAGATGGGGTGGAAAACACATTAGAATGCAACGATCGTCGATGTCTAGACACAATCAGAGTTAAAAATAAAACGAGGACAAATCTTTAACCATCTCGATATTATACTACTAGGTATTTGGTGAATTATAACTGAAATGCATCTTTTGACCTTCAAAATACGTTTTTCCGAGAAATTTCGTCATTACAAAAACGATAATGCATAGTAAACAAATATAAAAAATTGTATTTTCCCTGCTGACTTTTCTAAAAATTATCAAAAACCGCAAAAGATAGCATTTTCGCCGACATTGTAGTTTGTGGAAAATTCAAATTAATTCGTTTAAATAGATAAATAGTTTTTTTTTAGAATTCGAAGAAAATCGAACCGGAATTGAAAACCCCATTTTTTTACTAACTAAAATGTGGTTTGATATTTATATAGGTAAGTGAAAAATAATCAAATGTAAATCAAAAATTATAAAAAATAGTTTAAGGTACTTTGATATTAAAGTTCAAGATGATCAAATCAAAAACACGACAAACAACCTAACCTAAACTAAAATATAACTTAAACTAATCACCGATTATCATAACATTAACCTAATAATTTAATACCGAGATAAATTATCGATAATCAACCTGCCCACTGAAAGATCTTTCAATGACGGCTATTGTCGAAAAATATGTACATTCACTCATTTTTTAGTAGATCCATTAAGGTGATGTGGATATTTGTTGTGTCTCGGCTTAAATAAAAAAGGCATTCACCGATACGGCGAATAATCAAAATAAAAGTATCGCTTGAGGAAAATCCAGAGAAAATCTTCGTAAACAGTTCCGAGAATTGAATACAAGATGAGATAAACGGGGCGTTCTCTATTTATCTCAGTAACGTCGTGACAATGAAATCCGCAATATTAATGTTTTCCAACTAATGGCGGCTCTTTTTTTATATCCATTACATGTTTTCGTGTCAGCAGATGTTAAAATAACAGTTGCTGTTACGATTAAAAAGGTTATCGCACAATATATAGTGTGAAATATGTGTACTTATGCAACATCGCGTATTTACGGTATAGACAATAATTTGATTTTAATTCTTAAAAAAAATATATTTAGAACAATCGTATCGCTTCGATAATGAGTTAGATGTGTAGTATTTAAGAAAAAATAACTTTGTGCAATTTGCTGAAATAAATAAATGTCATGGTTATACATTCGCCAATTAGAAATGAATTAAGATCCGTTTGTGGCATTTCTATAAACGAAAATAAATACAACACGACTGAATAATATAATTATAGTGAACTTTATAGCACTGTGTTAACTCGTGATGAAATGCTTGATTCGATTACGTGGAATGCAATTATAGATTCGTAAATATGATTATGTAGTTTTAACGGGAAACGATAAACAAAATCAATAATGCACTTACATAAGAAATGTCAAATAAGCAGAAAATAGTAAAATAATGGCAGATTACTCATGAATTTAGGAATTCATAAAAGCAATATAAAATGAAAAACGCTTAAATGCAATTTGACAATGAGTCATTAAATAGGTATTCTGAGTTGTTAGTCAATTTGTCAGATATATGAACTAAACGAAAATTCAGTTATTTTAATAATTTTCATCATTACTGAAAATATATCAGATGAATTAATAAGATATAGAAATAATTTTATGTAATGATAAAAATTATAAAATATATGAACTGATAAAATTAGTTAATTTAAATTAAAAAAGTTTTGAGATTATATTTTTTTTCAAATGGTTAGTGTTTATTGTCTTCAATGTTGTACACGGTATAATATTACATTCAGATAATATTGAATTATTTATCAGTTTAGTTTGAAATGAAGAGTTTATCATTCGTTAAGACGGTGCCAAGGTTTTTCATGTCAAATCAAAAATGATAATTATGAATTTTTCTAAGAATTATAAAATAGGTTTATTAACTGTATGATACAGAACCGGATATTGATAATTTGAACATGAACGATCAAAAGTTATGTGTCATCATCGTCAACTAGGTAACTACTCTATTCTATGTAGTAAGTAGTTAATAAACATTGTTAAGAAGAAATGACTTCATGTTACTCATTCGAAGTCAAAATAAAGTTAAAAACATAATAAATTCAGAGAACTGGAACTTCATATTTGCATTATACTTTAAATAATTTGATTAAAATTGCATACGATACATATAAAAACGGAAAATTAGCATGATATAGAACTAAAGTATAATATGTTACTTGAAAAGGTAATTACAATTCAAAACTGAAAACAGAGATCTGAAATATCATCTTTTCGAGATTTCAACATAGTTCTGCTCTGCACTAAAAGTAGATTCAATAAAAATCGTATACAAATCATATTAAGACCCCATATTTCAATCACCGATCAGTTAGTGAATAGTAACTATCGGTTATAACTGTCAAATATAATAGTTCAACTACCGATTCAAAAAGTAGCTCTAACAATAAGAGCCCTTATTTCACAATTGTTCGATCACCGATCGGAACACCACCTCCCCTACATGAAAAAAAAATTCAAATTCTCGATCAGATATTAAATTTTATTCAAAAATATTCTAAATCATACAATATGAAGCACCAATTTTCATCAAATCGGGACAAACGACTCGGACCGGGACACATACGCCTCCGACCGGGACACGAGTCTCGAAACAAGAACACGCCCCTATGTACCAGAACACGTAACAACCTTCGACAATAATCTACATAAACCGCAGAGCAGATCCGAACGAAAACAACTCGATAAGACAACTCGACTCCAAATCCCTGAAAAAAAGAACCAAAAAAGGAAAGAACCGTACCGTAATCGGAGTGCATGGTGCACATGGGATGCTGCGGCGACATCTCTTGCGGCGGCATATAGTAAGGGTCGCCGTAGTAGTCGCCGTAGGGCGAGCAGTACATGTCGTGGTTTGTCGGTGGTGCGGCTGCTGGGGCGGCCTGCTGCCCCGCCACCATGTCCACCCTCACCATCCCTGCCGGCTGCTACGCCACCATAACACGCCTCTCCTCACCGAAGAACGACCGCGACGACAGATCGCCGATTTCGACCGCCGCTTTTCACCGTATCTATCGATCTTTCGAGTGGAAGAAGTTCGATCACCGGTTCAGCTGCATCACACGCCTCTCCTCGCCGGCAGACAAATCGCCGATTTCGACCACCACTTTTCACTTCACTTCGTTTCTGTCTGTGGACGGAAGGTGTTCTATTGCCGGTTCGGCAGCATCACACACTCCTCGTTCGGTCTTCTGGACTCGACTGGTCGTTGTACGGTTTGGTCGGTGGTCCTCTTATCGCGGAAGCTGTACCCACGCTTCCTATTTCATGTGTTTCTTTCTCTCTTCTGCGCGCCGAATCTTATCTACACACCAAACGGGAAACAAACACGTCACAATCACATGGTTATCGAACTCGATCGGTTTTTATAATATTAGAATTTTTAGGGGAGGGAGGATGTTTGCAGTGTGAGTTAACGGTTTTCGATTGATTACCAATGGGGATTTAAAGAAAATGTCATTTTAGATCTTATTATATTCCAAGATTTAACAAAAATCGCGTATGATTTTCATCAAATCTATTTAAGGCGGAAACACACCAGCTGAGACGTAATAAAAGAAAGAAATGAAAAACCATTCAATTCCTTCCTCTCCTCTAAATGATTTTCTCATTCGCACACAAAAAATTGAATAGTTTGCTTCACTTTCGTTCCTATATTACGTTTCAGCCGGTGCGTTTATCCCTTTAAGCAAAAAAGCAATTAACTGCAAATTTTATCAATCATAGATTCTATTAAATGAAAATGATCGATAATGTGCGTCTTAATAGGATTCAAGCTCTATAAATAGAACATCGCTCTAGCATTATACCAAAAAGTATTAAACGTACACAAGAAACAGAACCATTATATGCAAGATTAAGAAAAAAAAGAACGTATGACGTAAACTGCAACAGATCTGCGCACCAGCCTTGACTTTAGATTAAGACGACGCGATTCAACAACGACAAGAATGTCACTGAATGCAATTTCGCAAAAAGGCTGAAATGCGCAAACTCCAAACGGGAACGGGAGCTCCGCCCTTTCAGCTGAAGCCATCAGCATGAAGCATTCCGTATTTAATCGCACTCGAATTCTTCGCCATATCGTTAATTTCGATCGAGCTTAGGTAAGAGATTTCAGCGGAACGATTCCGAAGACAGTTTAATTGAAAAGCTATCAAATGCACCGATGCAGTTGCGCAACGCGAACTGTGCATCGAATCGACGAAAACGTCGCGCACACCTGTTGCCGTAGAAACGGAAACTGAGAAGGATTTTCCTTTAGGAATATCTTATTTTAACTCATTTGAGCGAAAATTTACATAGTGTGGCTTTGATTCACGCAAGGAATGAATCATTCAATAAACATATTCATTCATCGCACGATTTTTCATTAAACGGAAAACTTAACTACACATGTCACGATACGCGCGCTCATATAAAAGTTGCACGAATTGAAAAAACTTCAATACGAAAATGACAATATGTACTCGATTTTATTAAATTCTCTCGTTTCTAGAATGCACTCTCGCATTTTACACAAATCGATCGTTCCCGTATAGAAAATTTCCACGTCGAAATACGTACTTACGTGTACCTATCGTACACGTACATATTACGATAGTCAACCATGTGCTTATCTGTTGCGCTGAAATAACTGGCAGTTTTTTTTTTTAATTACACTTCGACACGACGAATAATAAAAACGACAGTCGTGAACGTTTGTAACGAATTTGAAATAGGTTTTTAAAAGCTCAGATAAACGATTTTATGACGTCGCGTTAAAAAAAAAAGAACGAAATCGGAAATTCTACACTTTAGCTACGGTATTTAATTTACTATTTTATCTTATTTGTGGAGAAAATAATCTTAAATTAAAATTTATGGGAAAAAATGACGATTTAAGTAATATACGTATACTAGAACGTTCAAATATGATCATAAAATACTTAATATAGATATTCACAAAGGAGACTGTATAATAACCGATCAATCCACTCAACAGATTCAAAATATATCTCAATCGATATTAGTAATCTTACGATGCGAACTAATTTTTTCAAGAAATAAATAAATTTCAGTGTTGAATGTAATCATATGTAGCAATATTTTAGGATCATAATGAGTTAATTATTATCTAATTCAAATGTTCGAAAAAATAGTCCACTCGCCATAGAAAGCTGCGCTTTATCCTTTCGACAGTTGATCTGGGCCTCATTAGTGAATCAAATAAAATAATCTAACTATATAATAGCACTATTCTATGTGTCTGTGTGTCCATGTAATGCTCCAAAACTACGTTTATATATTCAACGGGTCGATCGCTAGTTGGTGATATTACTAACACAACTTAATACATTACAGATCGAGCTCTCTTAATGGAAAAACTTTCATTAAAAAAAATGAAAATCTTCAACCATTCCACAGAAACACTAAAACGAATCGAAAGATGATCTTAAAATATGAAATATAATACGTAAAGCAATCATTAGTGCAACGTGAACGTAGAGGTCCGCCGGTTAACGTACGCAAGGCTTTTACGTTACGTAAGCCCGTCTAGACGTTCTTGGTAGACCTTCGCTTGGGAGGCTATAGGCGAAAAACCAGTCACCGTATTTATAGATTCAAAAGGCGTGCATATTTTCGCATTCTGCACAACGAATAGGAAATCGGAACGGAGCCGAAGAAGGGAAAAAAACTGCAATAATATAACGCGGATTGGTTTACCGTTCGTTTGTATGCAAATGTGGGCAATCTCTCGGAAATCGCGCGCGAAAATTGCGAAAACGCCACGCACCGGATGGGAAATTTTCCGCGATTTATTTCGCATAACGAACTGGAAGATCGAAGTTTACTTTTTTTAGAAAACCGCAAACTGCGCAACGTCGGATGACGTGTGACGATGCACACTCGGAAAATAATAACGATCGACTGTTCTGCACGATTAGCACTTTACGAACACAATGGCCATAGGATGTTTATTAAAAGCGATGCACTGCGCTGCAGAATCGTTCGTAATTATATGCATGTGTACAATCGTTTCACAATTCAGACAACTCTCAATTATGATTCATGACACTTAAATGTTATTGGTCAATTTTGTCTCTCGAAATTAATTTCGTTTCGAAAGTTAGCCGTGCATTCATTACACTTTGAAATTGTTAAAAGCAATAATTATCCGAAGTAATATGTACGTGTAAAATGTATGATTTTAATATTGCTCGGTGAGAGAGATGTTTTCTCTTTTATTGCTGCGAAAAAATCGATGGTGCGTTGAACTTTGCCCGCATATCATAAAAGCTCGGAAAAATCGGCGATGCGAACACTATCGAAAAATGAGTTCGAAATGCAAAATGAAAATAAGTAACTAATTGAAAAAAAATATTCGCAACGCCCGCATACGCCAATTACTAACACGCTCGATTATAACAAAGCTAATACACACCACATGACAGAGTTGAACTTTTGCCACAACGCAAACACCTACGCTGAACGCATTACACATCATCATACAATAAAAAAGATTACATTATAAAATACAAAGACGAAATTCTCGAAGTGGCACAATTCGCCAATTGCCTATCCGACTGTCTCCGTCCGGAAGCCGAGCGATAAAACTGAAAATTATCTCTTGACATACTCCAAATGGAGTCGAAAATACCAAAACATTACTACAGCCTCGGTTCGTTTGCACGTCACGAGTCGATCGAAATGAAAAAAAAAGGCGTTATCTAGACGAATATATTATACTATGGTATAATCTGCACTCGAAGACGTCTCTATTGGAACAAATTGGCATTTGAAGGGGTCGTACCCTTGGGGTCACGGGGGCGGCGACCCTACTCTCGGGTCGGATGGAGATAACCTTGCCAATTTGTGAAAATATTGCAATTGCTGTTTGATTACTTTGTTAATGTTTTGAATGTAGTGAAATCGTTAGAAGAATTGCGCAATTAATCGGAAATCAAAAGTTGATTTTGGTTTATTTGGGTTTTTTTAATTGTTCGTATGTTTGATTGTTTTGCAATGTATAGGGTCAGTTGAGGTGGGTGCGGTTCATGGGGCAAGTGCGGTTTATGGAGCAAGTGCGCTTCATGGGGCAAATGCAATTTCAATCAATATCTTAGAAATTAATAAAGATCATCTAGAATGAATGCATGCCCTATAAGCTGTACTTGCCCTAACTGATCCTATTACCTTTCTAAATCTAACTGTTCTAATCTAATCTATGGGTATCAATATTTTTTTACTTGCATACGTTTATCCGAATTGAGAAACCATTTTTCTAAATCGAAAATTTATAAAAGACATTTCACAACACATTCTCAAAAACATTTCCATACACACATAAGTTCAAATTGAACTAAATACTTCATCAATGACCCCACAACTCCATGCGAGTCTCCACCTCCCTAAACTAAACACAATCAACCCATAATTACTGATCATGTGAATCTAGAGGGTGAAGGGTGAGTCTTCCAATCATCAGATAATAAATAATACCTCAAATATGAATTTGATCTATTGAATCGTCATGCAACGAATAAATCATATTCAACAGTTTTACCAAAGAATCATCCAAACCTTAAATCGGATCGAAAAATTTCAAAATATCCAAAATACAACACGAAATCGATTCAAATAGAATCTTCCATCAAATCCAGCCACATTCGAGCCACAGACGATGCCATTACACGAAGGTAGCCGAAGAAGAAGTCACACACCGGGGGACCAGTTGTCTGCGGTCAACGGGGGCGCCGCGCTCCACCGGGTCAAGGGCGCAGACTCGCCTCAAACACATGTATAATACATACACACATTTACCTACACGAAAACTGAAAATGAACTACGTGTCTCATGAATTTCAGCGCGGCGAGGACCTTTTTATCCTCGACGGCAATAAACGCGTCGAAGAACGTGCTCGAGGCTCCCGGGCACCTGATGCGGCGTCTGTTCAATTTATTCGTTTCCCCTTATTTCGTAAACAGGGCGAAAAGTCTGGGGCTTATTTATAGTTTTCGAATGTGTACGCGCGGTGATTGAACTCTCGAGAACTAGTGTCGAGACAGAGCCGTCACGGTACACTGACGCGGCGCGGTGACAACAATGATAATTTCGTGTGAAATGAATGGTTTCGATATGAAACTAGAATCAATTGTACCGAATCTGCACTAAACAATTCGTCTCTAATCACAATTTGAAAAAAAAAGCACACATGATGTATTATTACGGCGCAAATTAGACACGTACCGCTGAGCAGTTAGACGGAATCTAAAAATGACGACTGAAAAGGCCAAGGAGTACAAGTGACTTTGCGGTGATTCAAAGTCGACCATAAATTAGAAGGAGGTCGATTGATTCGATGATATATCTAGGCACACGTTCCGAATTCGTTCATATCCTTTTGCCACCAAATAAAGGCTGAAGCACATTAGTCTGAGACGTCGAAAGAGAGCAACGTTCATCTCTTTTCAACGGCGTCTCAGAACGTCTCAGCCTGATGTGCGCCGAGCTTGAATGAGCGAGAAGTGATTCCTAAGAATAACTCAATTTCGGCAAAAATGTCACTTTTACCCCTTGATTGATCGTCAAATATGATTCAATATTGCCCTTTAGATGAAAATATAAGATTCAAAAACCCAGAGAGAGAGACCAGCGACGATTGCGTATGCATAAAAGTGACCGCGAAGGTAACGAACCGGTCGGTCGCGAATGGCGACTATCTCACACATTCCCAAACTAACGTCAGCATCGCGACGACAATCGCTATTCCACGGGCAATGACTGACTCACGAGCATCGACGACACCATTGTGCGGTGGAAAGACGCATTCCTGAAGAGGAGAGTCGCCGATAAGCGGCTACCGCCATCGACTTCCATCTCGATAACGTCGACTTCGAAAGCGCGGTGAACGTCGATACGTGCACAATGTGCGGTGTTTCTTAACCTTTTCGCGCTGGTGTTATCGGAAAATGGGTATTAATTTTTGTTCAGTGCTAAAAACAGCACGTCCTGCAGCTTGAAGTAGTTCATATTAGTCACACATTGCAAATGAATAACATTCGAAATCGAATTGTAACTAAATTGACACTGTGCTTGATGAAGAGAAATCTATGCAAAAAAACTAATATCGAATGTCGTTGACTTGATTGTTTACAATATGTGATTACATAGATTACACTGTGTTGTAGAACGTGCTACTCTTTCAATGTGGCTACGTTGCCGAACGAAAACAATCCATTTTGACAATACAACTGCATCTTTCGAAGATTTTAATTAAAGACGAAAACACACCGTTCTAAGACGTCAAAAGAAAGAGATGAACAAAGAACAAACATTCAATTCTTTGTGTGCGAATGCGACAGGTTAATCCTGTCCCCCTCCTCCCTCCTCCCCCCCCTTTGTGTGGCTTTCTCACTCGCACAAAAAACAAATGAATGAGTTGCTTCTCTTTCTTTCTTTTATGACGTCTCAGAACAATCTGTTTCCGCCTGAATTTTGCACCCCTATAAACATTTATTGAAAGCTACAATTTATTTTCTCGCACTCGTACCAAAGTTACGAACCACTGATACACATCGCTTTTTAACGAGCATCCGATACTCTTAACAAACTGTCGAATCAGACACGAGATACACAGATTCAATACTGCGATATTATCGTGAAAAGAACCGACCTCGAGTGCGAAGTGCATGCACCCATGAAGTGTCGAGGACCGGGCGAACTCGACGGAATAAAAAAATTCGAAAAAGGAAAAAAAAATTGAAAAAGGAAAACAATGAGACCGTTCATAAAAGCGCAGAAAAATGCAAATCGCGATCATGGACACCAACGGCGACTTCCCATGCGAATAATGCGAACGGCGGATGATAACATGACGATGCACATCCAACGGAGACGAATCAACAATGACCGATGCGCAATTAAAAAAAAAACCGCACACAACAAAGGGGCGACCTCGAGCTGGAGACCAGCTCTTCGCCGAGGACGGTGAAAGGATGGCGGACCACGAACGAGGCGAGGTCGTCCTAGAGAAGTCGAAAAGAAGCCAAGAAGCGAATATGTCGCGTCAACGAGAGATACACTGCTGTGCAGGAAAGTGGTTTGTGGACGAGAGGTGGCCTCTCATGGGAGGGGCGACCTTTGCATGCATCCCAAGGTCAGGATCATTGACCAAAGACGGTGCATTCCTGAGGACAAACAAAACAGAAGAACGACGATCAGACGTTGGAAACTGGCGGCGACGAGAGCCACCCACTCGGGCGAGACCGACTTTGTCCATGGTAGAGTTTCCAAATGTGTACTAGACTTATTCAACTAATCGAATATCGAGTATAAAAAACTAGATTTTACTCGAAACTTTGTCGTATTCAATGATACTCCTAAAACATGTAGCTATACAAAAAATCCACTAACTAAACTTTCATTAAATGACATGAAATAATTTCAATTTGAAAAATTTCCTATATGAAAATCAAAAACCGAGTAGTTATAAGAAGAGCGAGTATAATCGAGTATCGAATACTCAAATTGGAAATTCTAGACGATGATCGATAAGGATTGTTGCGAAATGCTTTGGTGTGTAGCTTCCGTTGAATCAACAGTGAAATAAAATCGAACTGCTTGATGATCGACTATGTTTGCCTTCGATAAGGAACGCTTCTTTACGACCGATTGTGTTAGAAAACGAACTTTACGAAGGAAAATAACAAAAAAAAATCGAAATGTGATGTCGAGCGTGTTACATACATCGTAAACAACTGATAATTGTTTACTAATAACGGGGTCACTAGTACTTTGTGGGGAATTTATTACAAAAACATAATAATAAGAAAACGAACGTTGACTCCAGTGATATGATATGAATTTAAGTATTCTATAATTCATCTGAAATTTAATACGAACTCGTTTACGTCAATTAACCATAATATCGTGTAATAAACATTGTGTATGTGGTGAAAAAAAAAATCTATATGCATCAACACGAAAAAAATGTAAACAAGCAAAGGAAATAGGTCGGAGTCATTAATTTTACGAAATGATTTGAGATAACATTATTCGTACCCATTACGGCTCATACGCTCCGTTGAAACTCAGAATATTCGTAAAAACATAGTAAAGCTATCATCTTTTACAGTTTTTAAAATATCAATGAATTTAAAAATAATGAAGTAGAATAAATTTCACAAAATGGCAAAGAAAATCCATACAATTTCTATAAAGACCGTTTTTTTTTTCATTCAATGCCTCAATTTGGAAATTACCGTATACTTATAAGCAAGAGCCACGGCGATGGTCTCCATACGTATCGTGACTGAAAAGCCAACATCAATTTCACTGGAAAATTAATAGATTTCTCTGGTCAACGAACAAAGCGCACTTTACGGTCGAGGAACTCAAAACAATATTTATACGTTTTTGAAGAAATAAAAAAATAGTTCGAACAATCGAATAAAACAAATACAACACAATCGATGACGCAGATAATTGACTATAATAATAGCGCGAATATGAAAGTTCATATTACACACAACAATTTGTTACGTTCGAAGCGGATTGGCCAAATGCCGAGGCCTCGAGAGTGCGTTCGCGAAACGCACAAAAACCGACGAGAGCCAACACAATAAATAAATTCAATCAATCCACTATGAACTAAAAGCGATCATTGATCGAAATACAACTCGAGATTCAAATAAATACGAGGTGTGTCCCAAAAGTAATAAAATATATTTATTTTCTGGGCTCCAATAAGGCACAATAAGATCGAATTAGATAACTAGTACATTAAAATTTATAATTCATCCAAAATTAACTCGATCTGAACATGGATTGAGTCAGAATTGATAATTTACCGCACCCCTCTTTTGAGACATAATTCAATAACGCTACTATCCAGAACTTTTGATTCTCACATTTCCAAATGACTCTTAAAGTTCAAACTGAAAGACTTCAAGTACTGGTCATCTTCATTACGTTATCCAAATTGAAGAATGGAATCATTTCTTTTCATTGATCTTTTTTCAAGAAAATATATGTATTTTAAGACTTATGGGACACACCTTGTATAAGATGAAAAAATCTAAATTTCGCCGAATCGCCAAGTTCAAAGACGTTCTACGTACGATCGGCGTTTCTGAATAATACCGCAAGAATTGTGTCGAATATTTTAACGTCGACGTTTACAAAAACAGTTAAGTTACATGTTATGTGTCCGACTCGACTACGAACTCGCCACCCACGCAAACACTATTGATATTGCGCGAAACAACGCACTTAACACATACACACATTCTAAACTCATATGCGAAAAAATAGCGCGAATTGCTGTTGAAATATGTTCGAGTGGTTCAGCAGTTTGGTGGAATGAATAAAAAAACCAATGCAATTAGAATTCTATACTTGCAAATATTAATAGATGCAATTTAAAAACTATAGAAAGTCATCTAAATATGTTTCGAGCGATTGTTATTGAATGTTTTAAATGAATGTCGATTGAACTTTCAATCTTAATACAATACAATTTGTATCGTGTTATGTCATAGATGAAAATCGATAGTTATTCCTATCGCTTTCGTATCAATTGGCATATGTCATGTGTATGAATGAACGTGCACTTTAGTTATGACACAAGCACATTATATTTAGATCAAGAATGATCGTTATCGAATGAAAAAATAATTTTCGATGCATGACGGTATATGGATAGTCAAGATAACGAAATGCATAACTAATCTTAATTTTCACTTATGAATCATAAAAACTACTACTTTTTATGAATATGAGATCAAAAGTCCATCGATAAAATACATAATCTATCCACGATTTAATCGAAACAGTAAGAATCTCGTCTTTAATTAGAGCCAACAGGAAAATATCAGATTATTGCAATATATGCACGTGCATCATGCATTCCTATAAAAAGACCTTCGTTCTTGCGACAAAACGTCGCCAATGCGATTGGTTCCGACCTGAAACGCGAATCGACTTCCGCGCACAAAGCGACTCTCTTCGAAGACGAAATAAAAAACGGACAACGAACCGAGACAAGCGCAAAAAATAGAAAAGTAAATAAACAAACGCAGCATAAGAAAACGTCTCGGTCCACTTTCACCGAGCCCGGGTGTCACTAATTAAATCGAAACGAAGAAAAGGCCGACCGGCGAGAAGCGACCGTACAAAAGCGCAGTTCCTGCGGCCATCACGAGGCCGTTTCTAATGCAGCTAGTACATGAAAGAATTCAACCCCAGATGAAACAAACTCATTAGACTAGACTTTTCATCTAAATGACTTCCTCAGTAGCTAATTTTCATATGAGCGGGATTCGTAAGATATAACAGGTTATGGGCCCAGTTCACTCAGTCGCAGTCATCGGATATCGTCATGTGAACGTAGTCTAGATGAGTACGCACCTCGATGGAAGATTTCGCTTATATACACATATAAGAATACAATGGAGCAAGTGAAGCGAGTGCAGCGAGAGAGAAATCGTCCGAATAGGAGAGCCGCGCAAAATTCACTTGCATAATTCTCGGAATGTTTCCTTGTTGCGACAGTCGGTTTGCACAACCGAGCCGTTCTCTATCTGCTTTTGCTGCAATTATTTGCATTTGCGGCCGAGCCGATGCACCGTTATTCTCGAGATTCGTGCTCCAACAGCGTTTTTCCGAGACGGAACTTTTCAGTCGGTCGCAAGTAGCGCGTAAAACTCAATTTTCGTGTCGGTCTGTAGTAGTACTACGCTCGTTAAGGAGTAAGTGATTCATTGAAACAATACATAGATAGCGCTCCCCCTAATAAGGAGCGCTAATTGGTGATTTGAAAACGAAAAAAATAAAAGACACTGACACAGTGAAGGAAAGGTATGCGCGCGATAAGGAAAAATAAAGCGTGGGCCACACCCGCTTTGAGCAACGTGGCGAAGACGGATGAATCATTCGTGCGACGAGAAAATTTACCAATTAGCATTATTAAAAACTGAGCATCGACTCTGAAATTCGAGAGACAACGAGTGTATTACGAAATAAGACGGATGAAAAAAAAAAGCGCAATCGTAAAATTTCCCAACACGCGTGTCCGACCTCGCAAACAATGCGTACCTAAAAGAATGAATAAAAAAAAGACGACAAACAGACGAAGAAGACAGCACGCGATGTGACATCACGGAGTTCCCATGGCGAGGGGAGCTTCATGGTGTAAGCGGCCATGTGAGAAGCTGACATTTCAACACCCAGTGGGAATAGCACGAACGAAATTGAATAAATCCAACGACATTTCTCCCGAAAGGCGAAAAAAAAACTGTCACTTAATCTCAAAAAAGACATGGATTCATTCAAGTTAGGCGCACAAAAACGAAGACCCGTTCCTGCATAGAATCGTCAATGGAACTTCTTTCGAGGCAACTGACCACGGATAAGAAGCTCGCTTCTAAAATAGTAGCCGAACGATCATAAACTGCAGCGAAGAAGAAGGAACGCGTCCAACACAACACACTCGGCTCATGCTGAAGCAGGCCGAACCGAATATAACGGTGACTTCACTCGAAGAGTTGGAAGCCGAGCTGTAAAATGCAGTCTCAGGGGGAGGTGAGGTGGGGAACCAGCGACTGCATTCCGAAGGGCCACCCTCGGTAGTCGTCCAAGCTCGGTTCTTGTATGACAAATATGGACTTATAATGAAATAAAACGCATTTAGACCTCACACGGTCGTTTTCGTTCATTGTCAGTCTCTATGGGAAATTCCGCTCGATGCATGGCGATGATCCTCGGCGTATAAAAAATCGATTAAAACAATGCATGAGTAACGTCGAACGTGACTAAGAGCATATGCAGAAAAGCTGTCTGTTTGTTCAATCACAGCCGGCCTTTGTACATATAGTAAAACACTCTCATATTTCGCGATAAATTCAATTAAATGGGTAAAATGGCCGCTTTGTTTGTTGTGGAAATATTTCAGAGGTGATTTATTGAATATTAATCACAACGAGTATTCTTAAGTAAACTCTCGAAAAACATATTGAAAAAAAGAAAACCGATGAAGATATAATAGAAAAATGTGTACTTTTCAATTCACAAAAGCACACACGATAGAAAACCGACTGCGACCGATCGCATAGGCGCAAATGTAGGGCAAAAGTGAGATTTCACAGAGCGATGCGTCTAGTGAAAAAAAAATACGAATCTCAATCCAACGAGGATTCCTAATACATATAAATCAAAACGAAAACTAAACAAGACTATTTTCGGCGATAGACCACCTTCGAATTATCGATTTACACGCAACTCGCCGAGCGAAAAAATCGACTGCTAATCAACGAGGAGAGAAAAATCTACCGTTACAATAAAACGCGAGACCGAACACTAAAAAGATGAAAAGTTCTTTTCAAAACGTACGTGGGCTCGACAATACGAGATCCTCCACACACGTAACATATTCGCCGACGAGACATACACACACAAAAGAAGACGGTTCAAGGAAGTCCAACTGGTCCGGTAACTGTTAATCCCCGAAAGGTAGCATTCCCGTCCTCCCAGTCACGACACGACAAAACAACACGTACCAGAGTAGAACCTAGGACGCCACTCACCGACACCGACGAGAAAAACCTATATGCTCAAGTGAGATAGTCACATTGGTCACTGGCGACTGGTGTCCTAATGTTAACCCACCTAAAGATTCGCAGAGTCGAATGTAATAGGGCATCGAGTTCCAAGCGCTGGAGTCTACAGGACAGAGGGAGCCCACGCCGTCCGCGAAGAGATAACAGATCGACGTCGCCATCATCATCGTCGTCGTCACAATTTCGTTGTTGTGTTCCGTTTTGCAAGAGAGCGAGTGCGTCGTTGAGAATCGAGAGAGCGAGCGCCCGCGGGCCGCCAATTACCGAGGAATTCGACCACGTTTCGTACCAGCGGCCTCTTAACGGAACCGACAATCAACTGGTCGGCCGATGATGGTACACGAGCCCGACAAGTGCGACATATCGACTTCCCACCACGGCCACAACTAAGAACATTATCGTATCAAAACTTGTAAACACAAAATTGCGTCATACGCGAAACTGACAAGTGACTAGATCCGGCCGCGTAAACGCAACGATAACGAGCCGCAAATCGAGCTTTGCATATACGATAAGAGAAGTGAATCACACTGACGATCGATTCATCGCTATATAAATTGCACTTCGACATTCGAATGATGCGATAAAGCGACGCCGCAATCTAATGAAAAGTGGCATTTGGAACGCAGAAGAAGGAGGCGAAGCTGAGGGGTCAAAGACACGCGAGACGAGATCGCGGCTTCCTTCGATCGATCGAACGGGATCGAGGTCGCCGAGCTCGAAATTCCTCGGCGAAAATGCAATAAAGCCGAAGGGTCGCAGGCTCTAGAGCTGAATCGGAAGAAGTATGTACCTAGAAGAAGAAGTGGAGGCAGCAGCAGCAGCAGCGATTGCGTTGCGCGGCGGAATGCGCCGGAGCATTCGGTTGGCCCAGATACTTTCACCGCCGCTGTGGAAAGTAGGTGAGAAGGATGTGTCGGGGAGAGACGTTCGAGAGAGGCACAGCTAGCTGGCCTATGCTGGTGGTGGTATCGCTGTTGCTAATGCCGTTGCTTGGTCTGTGCTGGTTGCGGGTGAACAAACTCCGCGGACTACGTCACCATCGCGGACCGGTCTACTCCCTGGTACGTGTATATGCGCATCGAAGCATATTCGTCGTTACTATTGTGAGCGTACGTAAATTTTCTCCATCTTGTGTGTTATTATTGTGTTCGGATGCGATAGACAGAACCTGTCACGAAGGCGTCTGTTGAACAGTTGAAGGACGTCTCGAGTTCTTATATCGAAATGAGTATTTTGTGCGTTCGATGCGCATTTAGGTTCTGCGGAGCCTTGAACTGTTGAAAATTGAAATCGGAATAAAAGTGCCACACAATGAATACGTAATTATGTTCGCGACTCCCACAATAAATCGGTCTATCTTGTCCCAAGTTCACGTATTTGCATTTTAATTACGCGACCACATTCCGTATCAGTTTCGAAAGATCGAAATCTTACATAACGACATCCATAAATAACAACACAGAACGAAAACGGACTAAGCGCAAAAAGGATTAACACCGCGAAATAATTTATATTCAGAACGAGAAAACGAAGAGCGAACGATAAGACGAGACGAAGAAGCGAAACGAACGAAAAAAACCAACACTGGAACCTTTTTAAAAAGTCGACGAAAATTCCGCTGCGCGAATTCCATTTAAATCTCGAGTCGGAATGTTGTCTCCTCTTGAGAAAGAAACGCTGCCTAAAAATCTGCTCGACTACCGATCTCCGTACGAACAAAACTCAAACAACACACACCACATACACACAACCTAACCTTACATAAGTGAACGGGGCAAGTTCAATTTACACTCCGCGACGTCGACAGAAAACTTACAAAAGTATAGTGAACAGTTGAAGCGAGAACCGCAAAGTTAGAGTAATTTACCGAGATAACCCAGAAGTGTGACGGCCTGCGTGAAAATGGGGAGGAAAAGGAGGCTCGGGTTCGATAACCGCTCCTCCATGAAAATCCATAACAACCATTGCATATTCTGTATATGCTATGGCGTGTGTGGTTGGATCGCGTACAAATATGAAAGTGCATTCGTTTTTCGTGGGAAAAAAAAAGTGATTTCCATAAGACACGCCGTCGAATTCTCATTCTGCTACTTCGCTAGGACATCCACAATGTGTACCTTTCACCGTTGTGTAACACAAGACTTCTTGCAGTGTATGCAGTGTACGTATGAATTTCGCACAAAAACAGAAAGGTGAAGCAGGAAAAAAAAGAGAAAAGTAAAAGGCGACTGTAAGATTTTTTTTTTAAGCTACCGATTTTTTTTTTCATTATCGAAAGGGCAAATATTTATTTGGCAACAGCTCTGTGTGAACTTTGCATTCTTGGTCGTCGGCCTCGACTAATCCGTTCTATATAATCTCCGAGAAACTTGCAGCGTACGAAACAATTTTTAATTAGCGACCATTGTGCGTTACGAAGCTGCGTAATCCGTGAGATAATTAACAATTGAAATCGTATGCTGATATCGAGAAAAGGAGCACCTACTAGAATTCAAGTTTGGTGTGATTCATGGCTGTCGATTAATGCTAATGAGACGACTAACAACAATAAAAAAAAACTATAAATCACACACTAACTAATATCATATATTTTTCATGAGAATCGTGTATGACATTTTTATTGTAATAGCATGGAAAAAAATCAAATTTTGCAAAAAATGGCTACGAACATAATAGCAGGATATACGTGCGAGAGAATTGTATCTGTAGTACAGATCCGGTGTAGATACAATATAATATGCAATAATAACAATGAAAATATACAAACGTAACCAACGCGATGATTAAATCACAAGTTTTACACGCAACATACTGGATGCAATAGAACATTGTGTGAACACAAATAAAATTCACCGATTTTAAATTTATACATCGTAATCATAAACTAATTATTAGATAAACATCGATCGGTTTAAATTCGGTCAATTAACAACGATCAAGCAACACACAATGAATACAGCAAAATAACAAAGTTTTAAACGATTATTCGTTTACTGTTAAGCGTTTTCCTGTTTGTAATGTGTGATAAGAATAATAAGAACGTTGCGCTTTTTATAATAATGTGTGTATAAAGTTTATATGATTCATTGCATTATAATCATACACAATAATAATAAGAATCGGTCCGATTTTATACCCAATATAGTAAAATATATTGAAAAATGACATCAGCAGAATCGAATAAAATTTAAGCATAATACATATCAGCGTTGACAAAATAATTATGCTGTGTATAAAATTTCACAATTTAAGACGTCATTTGAGCACGAAACAACCGCACCTTCGAAAACCCACAAGGTGCAAAACGACAAAAATATCGCTTACACAGAGAGAGAGCATCGAAACGTAAACTTCGCACTTAGAACTCCTAGTGCAACGCGAAGTTGTCACATAAGCATAGAATAGAGAAACAAAACACAATCCACTACAACATTCATATTTCGAATATACGTACATATTATATATCAGTCTGAAATAAACATACACATAAGACTGGCGAATAACGATTAATCTAGCTTTAGATTCGTGCAGAACTCACACACGACACGATCGGTCTTACAAAATGCGGAAAATCGAACCGAATCCACTCGAGCACACGCTTAAGACGAATCTAATTAGCGAGCTTGAGAACCGCTCGGCCCAACAATGGGAGGTTAGCTGTTTGTTGTTCACAACGCAAACTGTACTACGAATGTGTGCGTCGCACAGAGTGTGTTGCTCCCACGCGAACAGACACCGAAACTAGGATTGAAAACCGAAAAAATCGGGCTCAGGATCGAAAATTGGTATCAGAAGTCGGGTATGAAGCAGTGTTGTAGTTGATCCAGAGCAGCGCTCCGTCATCTGTTTTCCATGCCGGAGCGCGTTCCAGCTTGAAAATTTCAAATATCAAAATAGTGTCAAAGTTTTGAACGTATTTAATTCCACAAATCCAGACAAAGGCAATGATAGCACATAAAATCCTAATAATTTGCTACCTATAACGAATACCCATACCCTTAATGGAAGGGAGGGGGAGTGCAAAATCGAGTGCTGCAGGATCGGAAAATGGAGATTCTGGTGGAGTGTGGAGGGTTTTCCATCTATAGAATTGTATGGTGTCGTTGGTAATAATCTCGCGGCACGGTGGCGAATATGCGAGTGGAGGATGTGAGATATTTTCACAATTGAGATATCAACATCCGTCGCATTCCTACGTGCTCTTTGGCGCTTTGTTGTGTTCATGTGCCGTACGCGTGTATGTGCCGTACGACATTCATAAATACACGTGTATTCATTCGAATTTCGACGAATTAGCATGAATTAGTTCGTCGAGTTCATACGAGAAATTCGCATTCGGAATGAATGAAGAATATGCGTTCATTTTAAAGACAAAAAAAATGAATAGTTCTTATATTCCATTCTTAATATTTCTTTTCAAATTTATCCAAATCAACACATATTTTGAAATGAAAAAAATTTTGGCAGAGTGGTGCAATACGGACGATCAAGCAAAACATATGGTTTTAATATATCAATCACGTTCATTCGTACATTTACCGATGAGCAATCGTGATGCATGTATAAATTAACGTCATTGACCTATTAAAATCATATGTTTCACCCGATCGCCCGTTTAGCCCCACCCTCATCTACACAAGTGAGAAAATGTATCGCCTTTTATAAACAATCCAACGGCGAGTAAGCTTACTCACTGTTGGATTGTTTATGAACATTCACTCGCACAAAAAAAAAACTAGCACTACATACACATAACATACAGACAGCATAGAGTGCTCGCATGGTTATGCACCTCTAGAAATGTCAACGTTCACGCAAATGTCAAATTCGCGATACGAAAGACGTCGAATTCGCGATCATAATCTTGTGCGTTTACACACATATTATACATAATACGATTTGTATGACATTATCGAAAATTTCGCAATGGTGCATGTGCGAAATGGCGGCCGCGAGAGAATCGAGTGCGTTCAACGGGAACGGTTAGCTAACTGCGGCGAGATCGGAATTGCCGCAATTAACACATAATAAATAAATAATAACGGACGATTATTGAATTTAGTCGACCGAAACTGTTCCGAGTGACAGTTCGCTAATTAAATTTCAAATCGCACATATGCAATTATCTCTCATTATGCAGTCACTATCGATATCGATTTAACGTCTCGTCTGGAATTTTTTTGTAACGAAGCTCGCGACAAACGTTAAAAGACGATTTAACATGGTCTAACATAAACGAATGACCCGTCTCTCTAGCGTCAATTCTAAATTTGTTTCTTTTGAAGTGGGAAACCGGCACCCATGAGGAACACCTGAAAATTGAGCAAGTCTGTAAATATTTGTCTATGTTAACGAGCATAAAAAGTCCGCACGACGCTAACGTGTCTTCTCCGCATTCGAAAAGAGCACACGAACACATATCATACTACGTACCTACGTTTTCTACGTGTGTATTGATACTACGTCTACGAGCACAATATTCGGCTAAAATAGAACAGCATTAATGATATAATTAAACATAAACTAAGTGCTTTTATAATCGGATGAAAGTTAAAAAGTTTTGCTCAAATTTTCGGCCGAAATCAATTGTTACACTTGATAGGCGTATGTAACAAAACATATCGCACGCACACGAAAATAGTGCGTACATACCGAAGCACGTGTGAGTCCGTAAGCCGAGTACGTACAGTATGTACTCCAATTGAAGTTATGATTGTACAATTCAATGGAATCTTCCAGACGAGGCCCCAGCACAGGGATTTCAAACCGACAGTCGCCACGTAACAGACTCAATCCGCTTGCAGCAGCAATTTCGCTGCAATTTCAATACCGAACTCGATCGATCGAATCGACTTCCGGAAGAGCGACTCGAGTCTTAAAAGACAGTTTGAATAAGCTCTTATCACATTTCAATTACAACATACGGTACGCTAGCGCACTTACATAACACAGAAGAATCAACAGACTGAAAAAAAATATGTGTACAATCGATAGAAAAAGCAAACGAGTTCCTAACATATGCCATAAATTCTCATCACGCACAAAATCGACAATGCCACAGACGATTTTTTTTCACGGATTGAAAAATTGAAAATTGGCGCGCGATCTGAAAAGCGTCTGAAAATTTTCACGCACATGTCGAGAAACGTCAAACATATGTTAGTGTTGACAACACCGCTGTTTTTTCCGGCGCCGTTCATTCATAACGCGGCCGCTATTATTATATGAAGAGCTAACGGACCTAACAGACACACACACCAAAATAAATCCGAACAACCTTTCAAAATCGACATTGTTTTTCAAAAGCGAACGAGTGAAGGGTCCGCGCGCACGTACGACGTAAAAGCGTCCGCGCTTCAGACGCGCGACGCTAAAGCGAGACAAACTTATAAAAAAAATATATTCAAAAACATACATACATATATAAAAATCAAAAAAATATACAAAATAGAATACAGTCTCCTAGACGACCTTGACCTTTTTCGGGCGCCGTCTGCCCGCGAGAAAAGTATGCGGGCCGTTCGTTCGGTTTCGATAGAAAACGATAAACTCGCACATATACATATGTATTTACAGTTACGCGGAAAACTACCATATGGTTCGCGCGCGCGAATTTACGCGCGAACTTCAAAACCGCGCATAGAACTCACACTGCATTAGGATAACAAGGATCGATCGGTGGTGCATACTTACGAAACAAAGAATCCTTAAACTAGAGCTAGAGTCTTTTTTAAACGAAAATATATATTTTTATTTAATTTAATAATGGTATTTTATACGCGTGAATCGCGCGAGAGCGAACGACGCGTTAAACTCCCGCGAACGGAAATCGTCGACTGGCGACCGGCTAACGCTCCTCGCTCCTCCTCCCCCCTGGGTCTCCCGTCTCCCCCTCGCCTCGGCTCCCCTCCCGTACGTGTGCGTTTGTGTTGTGTGTGTGTGTGTGTGTGTGTGTGTGAGTTGGGTCCCCCCCCGCTGCCCGCCGGCCCGCGCTCCCCTCGGCCGGCCCACTTGTACATTTTCGGGTCGGACGACGGATGCAGTTTGTCGGCCTTTGGAAACACGTTCACGGACACTACGTGGACGATTCGGACACGTAGAGCCTTCGACCTTCCATCTGAAGGGTGGTTTTATTATGTGAGCTTTTTTTAATCTTTCAGCTGTTTCAACGACTTTGCCACAATGGACGATTTTGTTGTAGATGAAGTGATTGTATGTAGCTAGGATTCTTGATTTGAATGATTCACATGTAAATTTGATGAATTCTAGTGAATGACGTTTTTTCTACAACACGACTTTCAATTAATCTATTAAGTTGTCCGTTCCAAAATTGTCTAATGGTATTTGCACAAATGAGACAAAATTAGGATTAAATGATTTTCTTTACATAAATTTATCTAATTTCTAATATAATATATTACAAAAGAAACTATTCCCGTATCATGAGAGGGTCGCTTGGACTTTCTACAAAATATTAAAAATGTAGAATATTTTGTAAATAAATGAATATAACATCATATTTAGAATGAAATCTTATGATAAATTCGAATATTCGAGTTTTTGATTCTAGAATAATTAAACATCTTTACTTTTTCAAATGATTAATAAACATTATAACTACTAATACAAATATTAAAAACAAAAACGTTAGATTATCTAACAATACAATCAAAATTTTTAAGTGTTCTTTTGTGATGCTGCGAACAAAGATTCGATCGAAACGATTCTAAAATATTTCAACGTCTGGCAACCCTTGTTTTCATCAAATAAGAATGTTTAAAATATATTTTAATTCTCGATTTAGATGTATAAAAAAATAAATGTTCTAAACGAAACGATCTGAGCGGTGGAAAAACCGGCAGATTTCTGCCACGTATCTCGTGCAACTTTTTCCTGTTAACGCTGTTTACTTCGAAGAAACAGATTTGTCAATAGCGCCGAAGAAAAATAGATAAAACAATCGATACGTTTATATAATTCGAAAGAAATGTCAATTACAACTAAAAAAAAATCTAATTATTTTAAGCGCTCGAACGCGATACGATTGAATGAAACGCGTAGGTACCCAAAAAGCAGTCAATTGACGAACCACAATATGAAAAACGTCGAAAAAAAGCGACGATAAGTAGTTGTATCGAAGCCAACGTGACACCGAAGCTATCTAGGGTTAAAACAATTTCGGGCCACACAAAGCCATCGCTCATATAATAAAACAACATTTTTTTTTTCTCGTCGAAGAAATCTTTCGGTTATCTCGAAATATTCCGAAGAGAATATCATCGGTCCAGCGGCGGCTCTCGCCATGTCGATTCGATAGCAGCAAACGAGATTTCGCTCACTTCATAAATACGAGTAAAAGGGAAGAAGACGTCCTTGGAGAACGTAGAGTGTTTAAGCATTCCACTCTTTCAAGCATCTGTGCATGCTCGGGTCATTGGTCACCGATCCTTTTCGTTTTGTGCGAGCCTTCGATGCGAAAATGCATTCTGGGATCCTTCGCGGTTTTCGAATCGAGGAAAAAATTCAGCTCTATTCGAGGTGCTTTCTTGTTTTGTGCATGTCATGTTAAAGCTGGTTCGGCTCGTATGACGAATTGATGTGATGGAAAAAATTTAGGGTCGATTAGGGTAAGTGATGATCGTTAGGGAATATTCATTTCTATCATGAAATTTATGTATGAAAATGATAGAAATTCTTGAGGAAATGCATTTTTTTCGATTTCTAAAATATTGATGGCGACCACATTTTCCACATAAACTGCACTTGCCCCATGAAACGCATTTAGCTCGATATATCCTATTTTTAAATAAACTATTTCCAACCCAATCCAATGTTTGATCAACTAAGAAAGAACAATTTTTCAATATGAAACGAAATCAACATTTTACATTCAAAATATTTCAAAGATAACTCTTTTTATACTTCCCTAATTCCCACAAAATTTAACCAAAATTGTTCAATTTCAGCTTAATATTACATAATTTTAACGATTCCAATGTGGTTTGATAATTTGGCTCTTTACACCATGTAGCTAATTTACCAACATATTATTTGGGCTTGTATAACATCGCGAATTTGAAACGTGCGGTTCTCGCCCGCATATGAAAGGTTCAAGGGCCCGTTAATGACCCGAAAATTATCCTGCCACTATTTAACTTAAAAATTAACGCTTCGATGAGATAATTTCGCACGATCGTTATTCTCATAACAACCGATTACCACAATAATTCACAGAGTCATAACGACTCGAGATCCTGCGTCGAATCGAAATTCACACAAATTCGAAGCAAAAACGGTGTATAATACGAACTCTAGACACATCTACGCCACGTTTCGATTCCGAGAAGAGATCTAAGAAACCAGTATTTGATCTTTCAATACCGAATCGACATATCATTAGTCAAACGCTCAGGTGACCTTACGAGGCCGTCATAGGTAAGCTACAAATCCGATCTAAAGCCTAACCAATATTATTATGACTCACTAGCTAAAAAGGCTAAGTCGACATTTTAAAAGCTGCACGAAAAAAATATATCAATTTGAAAATGTGAATGTGTATAAAATTTTCCACTTTTCGATGCTAATCAAATTACGTTGAGCTAAGGCTATTCTCGTCTGTGCACGTTTATAACTTCAATGTTGTACCGAAAATAGATCTTTCGTGATTATTGTGTGTTCTATCTTCGTTTTCCATTACTTTTCTTTGAGAGAAATGTAATGTAATAAACTGAAATATACGTTATTTGATTGATTTAGACGCTTGCAATCAATTTCTTTGCCAATTGAATGTTAGATCTTGACGTTTATACAATTGCAAACTGTATACATTGTATGTAACACCAATTGAACTCTCGTACTCAATTGCACGCATTTCAACGCATCGAATGTTTACTATTCACACTGCATGATGAATGCAACAAGAATAACATGGAGCAATTGAATTCTAAATAATCTGAAAAAAAAAAAAATACATACAATATTCATATTTTCATCCATATTGATCCCTCACAAACCTATCTGTTTCTAAATGTGAAAGATATCGAACTGAAAAGAGCTTCATACCGATAGAAGTTAGATAAAATGTACTTCTTAGAAACATTCATAACATGATACAATACTATCAGCACCATTCGACTTTTGTACAATGGAACTCAACACGAATCCACCGTCTTTTAATAAATCACAAAACGAACCGGCACTTCTTCAGATACCATAAGCGACACAAGCATTCAAAAAAGTTATCAAAATATCTGCACGCACATCGGAAAAGCAATTCCGCATACGCACAAGAGGATTTCTGCAAACACATAAACATTGCAAAGCATAAACGTGATAGCTCAATATACGCTCAACAAGAATGAAGTCTATCCAATTAAATGAATAATCTAACAAGTAAAGATTTATAATTCGGTAAATGTTTTCCAATTTTTTAAAAGTTCTAATTAGAAGAAAATTCATTTCTATCAGAATATGCTTCAATTTCTATCAAAATTTTTCGATTTCTTATAAGAAATTTCCTTTCTTATATAAGATTCTTATTAAATCTACTTGAAGCAAGGCATAGATCTGATTGAGGCACAACAGCTCGAAGAGATATTTCCTCTAGATTTCTACTCAAATAACATACACATAATTTTCAACTATAACATTGTTCTCAAAGCTCTGTTCAATATTTTATAATTCGGCAATTCACAACCATATTTAATTACGCTCATCTTTAATATTATAATTTCCAGATAAGCTCTTACACAATAATAAAACTTAATGAAAATACATCGCATTGAAAATATCATTTCCTTTTACTCAATACAAAGCTAAAGTCCCATATACAATTTACATTTACATTCTGCTACTGCAACTAGCGCTACTGACGCACACCTACTAGAATTTTCTTACGTATACGAGAAAGAACCAGAAACTCTAAAGCGAGATACACAACGGCAGCTCAAGCAGCAGCAGCATATAAACGAGATTAAAACCGAATTTTAACATTCTCCAAACACAAACCCAAAAAATCGGCAATACGACAAAAACAAAAACAGACTTATTATGGTACCGTGTTTCCCCGAAAATAAAACCTACTGAGATTTTAAAGGATGTATTTAATACAAGACCTACCCTGAAAATAAAACCTAGTGAATAAAACTTCGTGTTGGTGTTGCGAGACATTCCTTATTTCCTTTAACTTAATACGAAAATATACTTGATTCCGCATAAAACCTAGTGCAGCTTTCGAGCGAGAAATTAATATAAGACCAGGTCTTAATTTTGAAGAATTTTTCGACACAGACACAGACGATTTCTGCACGCGAAAAATTCCTCAGAGCCCGAAGAAGAAGAAGAAGGCGATCCGAGCTGAACCGAACATAACCGAACATTGCCGATGGTTGTGTACAATTGTGTTGTGGTCCGCGAAAGAACGGCAGCGAGGCGGTTGAGGTCAACGCGGAGTCAATGAACGACCGACGGAGCGGCTCGCACCATCATCTCCGGCTGATCTTCCACTCGCTCCACCACCTCCAGATGACGTCCAATTCTCTCTTTTCTGCTTCGATGTGGATTTTTTATTTTCATTTTGAGCACTTTGTTGTTGCCGTCTTTCGATGGAGACGAGGTGGAGGATTCGGGGTTTGGAGTCCGTTTGGTCGTCTGGGACGCTAGTGAGGGGCCCCTGTATGAATGAACCGGATTGACTTCCTTTTGCACCTATGAACTCTTCTTCGCTGGAGACGTCAGCTGATTGAATCTGGTGTGCGGAATGAGGATCGTTCGGTGTCGTCTATGTTGAGATTGTTTGTTTTGCAACTCATTTTTGCCTAAAGTAAAAAAAGTAACTTAACCTATCTTAATCTATCGAGAGTTGTCGCGATGATCCACGTGGACTTTTGTTGTTTGGTAAAGATGAAGAAATACCGTGTGCAATTCAATATAAATATTATTGAATTTTATTGAAAACGTATATAAAGGTCATAATCCAATAATCTTTACGATGAGGAAAAATTTCTTAAATTCATCGATATGTTCATTCAGGAATTTTTGACGCCAAAACAAATATCAGGTACTTGCATCTCATCGATACGATACTCAGCGAGTTAGGTTAGGTCAGATATTAGATTTGATACAGTTTTTTTTTCTTCGTGTTAGATTAGATTCGGATTAATTGAGATACTTTTTAATTTTGGTTAGGTTAGGTCGAGTGCTCTACCGATGGGATAGTACACGAGTATGAAACATTGTGAAACATTTTAACATTAAATGAAATAAGTGGATACAATATGCAACTGATCATAAATGAAGATACATAAAACTATACATATTAAGCTGGGTATACAATTCAATTGCGAAAAATTCATTACTTTACGTTCGGTGCTTAAAAATATTTCGAAAGGCAACAAATATCAAATTGGCAATAAACGAAAGGAAATTTCCAATTTTAAAATTTTATAGGGGTACTTATTATTCAAACGACAGTAACACCCGCCTCATTATATTTAAGAACCGAAACCTCCACAAATACACTACATACATGAACATTTCAAACTATGTGAACCAAATAAACGACCTCGGTGAAAATAAAAATCCAATCACACACTCCGAACGTACACGCGTGCATAATTCCATCGATTCCCCTATAAATACGATCTGATTATTTTTCTTGTTTATCGACCGATACGAACGAGCGTCTGTTCGCCTTCAATCGATGGCTGCTCGAAGATCGTTCTTTTTACACACCTACCTGGCTACATACATACATAGGTACATGTATAATAATATTTTCCATCTTCACGAAAACGTACACGGTGTTTTCATTGTGTGCACCTCGATAATGCGAAACTTGTGCAACGGCGGTAATTTCGTTCTCCCTCTCGGAAGAAGACTTGCATCGTTGGTTTTGCGATCGAGCGTCGTTCTTCGCCAACGAGACGCCTGCGAAACTCGAATCGAACGGTTCGTGTGCACTTGAGCGTTCGATGAAAGCAAAACAATCGTTAAATTCGATAGAATGCTGTTAAAAAGGTTCGTCTGTTTGTATTTTAGCTGTTGAAGAACGTTCGAATGCTTACGTGCCAGAAGAGAAACGCGAATCGTCTCTTCTATCCAGCCGCGAATGACGCAACAGAAGAAAGTTTGCATTTTTTTCCCTTACTCCACTTTTCGATCGTATCCAAAGTGCATTGTGCAATTTGATACGTTCTAAAACGCTCCTAACTAAATTATTGAATCGACACGTATTTTTAAAAAAACCAACCATTCCTGAATCGACAATCTCGTCGATCGGCGTGATTTTTCACTTTCTCCATGCGATATGTGTTAGGAAGCCATCGACGGCAACCGACCGACCGTCCAGATATCTCGTTGAGGAGAGCAAGAGAAGCAGCAGCAGCAGCTGAAGAAGAAGAAGCAGAGGCGAGGGGAGGAAGCGATCTCGAGGCCGGTTTCGTGTGGTTTGTAAAATGACAGTGCGTTGGCCTATAAGTAATTTATGGCCGCGGCCGATTAATGAATCGAAGAATGCCGGCCGACCGGGCGGTCTCTCTTCGCTGGCTGCTTCGACGATGCCAATGCTGATCGTGTTGATGCTGATTTTTTCACAGCCCTCCACTTTGATTCAAACGTCCGATTTGTAAAATTCGCTCATTTCTTTCGAGAAGGTTTTAGCTTGAAATTTGGTATTTTTGAGCTATGGATGACTTCATAATGCTCTAAATGGGAAGTACAGTCATCTTTTCTATGACATAGATTTACTTCTAAGAATGAGTTTTGAAACTCATTGTAAAGATTATCAAATTTGATATTATTCGATCGAATTGTATAATATAAGAATATGTAACATTTTTTGCCGAAAATGCAAAAACAAACAATGACGATCGACTGTATATCTCACGTCGGCAAAAACTCAACATTTTCGAATCATTATTTAGCAGAAAAATGTAATTTGTGCAATAAAATATATTTTACGATTACATAGTAATTTTCTTTTTAATAAAACAAATGTTATTGAACCGAGAAACAATGTTGAGTCTTACGTAAAAAGATCTGACTCATATCTAGTGAAAAGTTCAACCGGATTTTCATATTTATTTTCAATCCTACACTAAATCCTACAAATACGGACTGTCAAAAATCCACGTGAGTGACGAAAGACGCACGTACATGTCATACGTCCGTCTCTGTCTTTCATCACTCGCGTGGATTTTTGATAGTTGAGAGACTCTCTATACATTGATTTTACTTTCAAACTTTAAGTTCTCCTGAAAAATCACCACTTTTGATAGAAAAGGAACAAGTATTAAACGAACTGTCAAACGATTCCTCCACAACCGTCGAATGTAACATACAATTCATAAAAAAAAAAACACAGACTAAACGTGCCGAATGTTGTCATCGAGACATTTTGAATCAGAATAAACGATTCACATCCGTCCCGATCGGACGATTGAAGATCGACAAGAGACGACCATTGTGCGAAGAAGCAGCAGCAGCAGCAGCCGAAGGGGCTCACGCTCGCTTATTAAGCAGATATTTATAAATCTCCGATTCTGACACTTGCATCGACTACTGCTACAACGCGCGTTGTTGTTGTGTGGCGTTGTTGCTGTCGTCGGGCGTTGTTGCGTTGCGTTGCCGTCGTCTGTCCGCTCTCTTCGCAACGCGCAAAGGTCAAGGCGCTCCCCCAATGTCGGCGAATACATTTCAGCGACATTGCGATTTATTATTATATGGCGATTCGATTGAACGGCGCCTCTGTCTTTGGACTCTACGAAAAAAAAAATCGTACACACTAATGTCGATCTAAGTGATTTAAACGATTTCTATCATCCCACTTGATTCGGGCTACGGTGCGGTCGATGGGAGATTGAATGTCTTGAAAATGTCAAGATTTTTTTTTCGTAAGCTTTAGATGTCTTAAATAATGTATTCAACTCTGAATAATTTTCAAAAAAATAAATAGAAAATAGATCTTCGATCTATCTATGATCACTCTGTACATTGAAACGATGAGGCGACCCAAAGAGAGCTATACGGATTATTTGACGACTGAAAAGGCCAAGGGGTACAAGTGACTTTGCGGCGATCTCGAGGAAAGTGCGTTCAAAGTTGACCATGTACCTACATATATTAGGAGGAAGTCGACAGATTTGATGATATATCTCGGCATGAACGTGCATAGAAGCGATTCCTGTGCATAACTTAATTTGGGCAAAAATGTCACCTGTACCCCTAGGCCTTTTCGATCGTCAATTGAAAATTTAAAATCGTAACATCTCAGCGTGATAATTTGAGAAAAATTCTCAGAAAAAAACGTTTCAGCGACGTCAACGTTTTGCATACGAATCGAACGGACCGCATTACGAATAAATACCATCCGTTGGCGAATCTCTATTGTTTTCGTCGACAAAAAGCCGTCGACGACGACATCTCCTTCGACCATAATACGTATAAAAGAACCGATAGCGTCCACGAGACGAAAGAGTGAAGTCTAATCCGCATTCATTCGAAAGTGTGTCATTTTCGCACAGCGGCATTACGCACGTCGACCTTTTTTCGCTCGATCGCGAAACACGTCCACACATCATCATCATGATCATGATGTATAAATATGGTATGTGTATGGAGAGGATCTCAAAGTCCCCATGGGGTCGTGAGCAACGTGATCCTGTTATCGAATGAATCATTACGCAGTGGGACACGCCTAGGACTTGTGAGACGTGCTTATTTTGTACGGAGACTCGTATACTTCGATGACGTCAATTAGAAACCGTTCAATTCGCATCGATCTGGCTCAACGTGGATCGCTCCTCGATTACGAAAATCGATCGAAACCAATGAATGTTTTATGAGCGAACGAGAATTGTAACGATCTCATACGAGTATGACGTGTGGAATATGTATCCCATTATCTGTTACATGGCGTTATTTTTCGATGCTGACGCGATTGACTCGAAATTGTTTTGGATGTGTTCGGATTTTATTCATTTTTAGATTGAGATCAATGAGAGAACCTTTTGAGTATTCGACATTTCTCGAAACATCAAAGAGCGGTTTAGATTGATTGAAGATCTTAGTAATGAATTTTGAGTGCAAATAGGTGCACTTAGTGATTCTGATATCTCAAGAACTTTCATGAAAATTCTAGAGTAAACAGAATTACTAATTACTATTCGAAGAATATTCATGTCAAATTCAGCAAAACCACTAGAACTGCTAGTGATAAATCAATATAGAAGCTTGTACCGAACAGACGTAAAAGTGTACGCTGTATATAAACTGTAAGGACATTGATGGATTTTCCACGTGGTGCTTTCGTTCTTTTCGAACGGTCGATACTAGCGTTAGATAGAAGTCGGTGATGCATATTCGCAGAAAACAATGGGATCGAACGCAAGATTGTGTCGATAATACTTTCGCGAACGCAACGCAATAAGAGAAAGTCTTATTGTTTCCACGAAGCGATACCTTTCTATGCGGTCGCATTTCGAAAAAAATATAACGTTCCGGTCCCGCGACGAGATAAAGCCGCCTTTTTATTTCCCTCTCTCACTCGTTGAACAAATTTAATTTTCGAAAATGTCGAAAAGTGGGCGAAAATCCTCAGATTTTTCGCGTCCAGCGGAGGTCATAGGTCGTATTCCAGTTCGCGACTCGATATCGTACAATATACTTACTGCGCCGTAAGTTCGATGGATCACTGCTAAATTTTATAAATCTACTTATTCATATCATATTGTACATACGTACGTTCGGTAAATCATCGTCGAAAATAAACGCTAAGCACAAACCAATAAGCGTATTTATTTTAGAACCAATTGAGGTCGAACGGGTAGCGCCAAAATAAACGTGGCTCTACTCTCTACACTCTAATCGTTCGAACAATTATGAATTATGAATTTTCACTCGAGTATCGGGCGACATCTGACGAAGTCTTACCTGAAACAAAAAGAAAAACATTTTCAGATCATGAAAATTATATCATTGTATCGAACACAATACAATCTCAATTATCTAGTTGCAGTTTGTTGCACATGTAAATTATATTTTATTTATTTTTGAACTAAAACAGTCGATGTAAATAACATATTAACAAAAGAGGAATAAATAATTATATATGACGATTGAAAAGACCAAGGGGTATAAGTGACATTTTTGCCGAAATTGAGTTATGTACAAGAATCGCTTCTATGTACGCTCATATACTCGGTGGCAAAAGGATATAAACGAACTCGGAACGTGTGCCAAGATATATCATCAAATCACTCGACCTCCTCCTAATACATGTAGGTACACGATCAACTTTGAGCGCACTTTTCTCACAATCACCACAAAGATTCTTGTACCCCTTGTCCTTTTCAGTCCTTATATACAATAAAGAAAAAACTGACGTAGTTAGAAATTCGAAATGCCCAAATGCACAACGTTGCGCGAGTCGGAAAATCCGCAGGTTCCCGGAAAAGCGTTCGCTTTTCGCAGAGTGCGATTTGCTTTTTCCCTTTTTTTTATTCATTGTTGTTATTATTATTTACCATTTCATCCTCGATGGCCCCGCAATTTGTGGTCCGATTCGTATCGTATCGTATCGGAGCATAATAACGGAATTATCGTTTTGTCCTGTAACACCGGACGCGCTCGCTCCAATTCAGTACATCCGTTCGGCGGCTATTTCGCAAGAGATTGCGTATATTTATTTATTTTCTAAATGCAAATCGAGATTCGAAATGGAAAAAAAAAACAACGTAACGCGCACATCGGACCTCAATCATCAACTCGACGACCAGATGCAGACGTTCGAAAGTTTGGCTCTCTGGCAGAAGATCGAAAATTCGCAATTTAGGTCCTAAATTATCAAAGTTCTTTGAAAATGTAAAAAAAATCGAATCAGATATGAAAAGATGAGTTTTGAATTGTGTTTCTTATCTCGAGATGTGTATTGTATGGTGCATCGTTGACCTGTCGTGTCCACGTGTCGTCGAGTGTAAATTGACGCACAGCTTTTATTACAGGATGAGTTCGGTGCAACGTCAAGATACGACGACTCGACGACAAATTAAATTACTGCGTCCTATTCCAATTTTAATGTCGGTCCATTCGTTAATCGTCAAATTTTTCGTTTGCCACTCGAGCGTTGAAGACTCGAAGAGAGAAGCTGTCGATGGAGGAGATAAATTCAATTCGAATCTTATACGTAGAAAGTTTTCTGAGCGCGATGAAATTCGTACGAATTGTAAAATAGAAATGAACCGAAAGGAAAGCGAATCTAATCAATGGAAACGAGCTCGATACTATGAAACTAAAACTGGCGCGCCGTTTGAAAAATGAAGAGTTCGCCAAATCTAGAAGACGGAACAACATTCTCCGATCTTCGATGATGTCACCTCGGCGTGCACATCTCGTCCACATGGTAAATAATGGTGATCCAGTCTCGAGGAGTTGACATTTCTGAGCGCATCTCTCGCCCAGACGACATTCATTTGATCCTCGACTGAGTGTGTTTTTAGATGCACAAATATTGTGGAATACGTGAGAATTATCGTATAATCAGCGGTCGAATTATTTTATCGTTTTCAGATGGCTTTGAATCGACTAGCGAAAATGTATATAAATAAATCAGTTTCGTGGAATTCTTCGAGATAATTGCGCTATCTTCGTACCGAGAAGCGTAATTGATAGTGTTGAAAAAAATAAACAATAATAAAACGAGCGTATTTATATATTTTATGTGCTCTATGGAAAAACCGACAAATTGATTGTATCGATGAAAAAATAAGTGATTATTGCATGATTGGTATATTTGCAATTTTGATATCTACATATTTTGTTTGAGATTAAAATTCGAAAATTTTCCATATCATATCAAATGGTTAAAAGCTTAAGATTTATCTTCAAACGAATACAATATGAACGAACACGTGTCGAATAATCTACTTAACAATACAACGATTTAAGCTCCCTTAATAAATATTAAATATAGCACTTGTTCTCTTTTCCATGGTAAAAAAATATTTGAAAATTCCACATAATATTTATCCCATAAATAGAATTTTTTATTCAAATTAGTCTAAATGAATTAATCTTGTTGAAAAAGTAGTTACTTATATTAATTCTTAAATTTCGCAATTATCAGATTACTACCCAATATCCAATGCCTCAGCAGAACACTGAACATCGAACTAAATAAAACAACAGACCGTGTATGAACACAAGAGATCTTGTCACACATTACTCACCGATAAAATAAACACGTTCAATTATTCATCGACATTAACAATAATAAAGAAGGCTATTTGTAACTAATTACACATACACATACGCGATTATGAAAAGCACCGTTTTTATGCACATTCCGCAACTCGCAGCTCATACATACAATATACAATCAGTCCTCCAACTGCGAACTATCAAAACATACTTCAGTGCATACATCCATATCTGTTTTTGACAGTTCGTAGACGGACGACTGACTGTGCGATGACAAAGAAGCGATCGCACGGACAATAATAATGCTTATGAAAAACGTGTATGTGGAAGTTTGCAAAGATATCGCAATGTAAAAGCGATGCACACAAAGTGTTGAGATGATGTCATAATAATGTTTTGAAATTGAATCGCGGACGATGGTCGGTCCAGACATCTCAGCTGTTAAAGCGATCAAATTGGGATCGTCCAATTGACCCAGAAACGAAGATGGCTAATTTGTTTTAATTTTTCGAGTGGTTTTGTTGTGAATAATATAATATGTATGTGGTACGTGGCTCGCTCTTTTCGACAACGTTGCGAAAATATGACTATTTAATGAGGTTTGTTTGGAAATTAGGAAATATGTATTATATGATGGTTGGTTTCAATTTTATTGTTGAGTTTATGTTCGTTCGAATAAGAACCTCTATTGAGAGTGAGCTTGCATTGTGAAACTATTGTTTTTCAATATTGAGTAATGAATAGATGTAACAGAATGACTAAAGAAAAAATAAATCTGATTAAAATGATAAAAATTCAGCACTCTTTAATTACAAAAATCTGAACAAACTTCGTAAGAATCAACCTATTCGAATGATAAAAAATTGAAGCTTCCGATTGAAGTTTTTGCCATTCAATTAAAATTTCAAGAATTTTCCGAAATATCAGGAAATTCTAAAAACAGGCATAATTCTAAATTGCTGTATATTCGGTTGTGACGTTCTTGAAAAGAGTGAGCGATATGTACGTTTACGGAGAGCGATCGATCATTTTGTGCAAATTGAGAAGTACGCAGGAGTTGTGTTCAAGATCGTTCAATAATGTTATCATATATATTTTTTTTTCACATTTTAATATTTCGAGTGTTTTTATTTGGCGTTTACTAAAATTCACGTATGGTTCGTTCGAATGATTTGAATTGATAAAATTTATAATAAAGCGTGGGATTTTTCCGAGGTCGAGTGTTATTATTTTAATTGAAAATGTGATTAAAATACGTATTTCGTGTACCTATATGCGAGATTATTTTTTTTGCTTTACAAAGCATGATTCTAAATATCTGAAAAAATATATGATCGTATTAATGATATTTAAAAAAAAAATGAAATATTTCACAAATCAATCCAAATTCTATCATCGTAGTTGTACGTATGTATGTATATCTGGTAAATTCAGAGAGATTGTAATCGATTCAACAATATAACTTCCAATTAAACAAGTTTGAATTGAATGAACGTCGGTTTAAGATGAGACTTCAATTCAAAACAGAGAATTGACTTTGATACTTAACTGAACTCCATACGAATACTTTTGTATTGAATACGAATATATTTTCAGCGATCGTAAAATTTTCCAATCGAAAGACGTTCGATGTTCATTCACCTCATTATTTATTTTAGTGAGAGCATTCAACTTGTATCGTTTCTTATGTTGAAAAAAATAATGAAAAGCAAAGAATGCTGACAACGCGTCTAGTATTTTGATTTGAATACATTCACATATTGAAATTTAAAAAACGTTGATAATTCAATTTTTTAGAAAATAAGGATATTTTTTTTCAGAATTAAACGAATGTATAACAAAACAGTACTGCGTATCCTGAAAACATAAATTTTCAGCTGAAGACATGCAATCTTATATTTTAATGAAAACGAAAGTGGATACTAATGTTTTCGGGATTGAAAGTATATAAATTGATACACATTTTCTTAACACTTTAATGAAAACTCTAATCTTACGATATTGAGCTTATTGTTAAATGAATTTCCAATAATAGGAAAATAGGGTCCCTTATATTTTTTTTTACTGGAATACGACTTTTGTAAATGGCTCATGCAAAATGTGAGCTTACCTATAGGTGATCGATTTTTTTATTACTTTTGGGACATTCGTTCGATCGAAGGAATCCTGAAATATCAAAATAACCAGTAACGAAAAATTATGCATAAAACTCGAGAGAATGATGAGAAAACGACGAGACACTGATGAAGAGAATAAGAGAAGAATTACGAGAGACTGTCGAAAGAATAACAAGAGAATGAATAAAGAACGACGGGAGAATAAATAGAGTGAACAGAAAATGAATAAAGAGTGAATAGAGAATGAATGGAGGGGTGAATAAAGAATGAATAGAGAATGAATAGAGTATGAATAGAGTGAATAGAGAGTGAAGATATAATGAAGAGATGTTGAAGAGAGATTGAAGAGATAATGAACAAAGAGTGAATAGAGAGTGAAGAGACGTTAAAGAGAGAGTGAAGAGTAAGTGAAGTGAGAAGAAAAAGAGAATGAACGATAAGAGACACTGACCTTGTATGAGATGTGTGCTATCTCCGGCCTGGAAGGTGACGTTGACTCCCGGATTGACGTGGAAGTAGATGACGTGCTCCCGTTCGCGCCCCCTCGGCTGGTGGGGGGCGTAGCGCGCGGGCGGGCGCTGCGGCTGGAACCCGGGCCCGAAGCCGAACGTGGGGACGGAGGCGGGGGCGGCGCTGGGGGCCGGCTGCGACTGCGACTGCGACTGTGACTGCGACTGCGACTGCGACTGCGGCGGCATGGCGGCGCGGCCGCGGCCCCTGGCGCTGCGCCCCCCGCGAGGGCCGGGCCCCGCCACGCCCGCCCCCCGCCCCCGCCCACGTGCGCTACCGCCGCCGCTGCACCACCACCACAGGGGCGGCTCTATCGCAACACACTAGCGACGGCCGCCGCCGAACTCATCGCACCACCGAACGCTACCTGCCTCCGTTTCGCTCTGAAATCGCATTCATTTCAAATTCATTTTTTTTTCTTTTTTCAAATTAAAAAAAAAAAGGAATTTTTCAATTCTGAAGCGAACGCCTTTTCGGGTCTGCGATTAGATTCTATCGAGATTGATGCAGAGCCGATCTGAAGTTCGGCTGCTCGAAAATGCGTTCGATTCAGATTCTTGAAAAAGCATGTAGGTACGTAAGGCCAGTTGGATTATGTGCGGATTATTGGATAAGTGCAGTAATCATCGATATATATCTCGGAAATTAATCGGTCTGCGTCGTCGTCATATGTAATTCGACTATAATGTTTAATGATATTTGAATCGATCATTTCACCGCTCTAGTTAACTAACCGTAGAGTTTTGGTTAATCTTCCGACTGCGGACTATCAGAATCCGCGAAACGGACAGATTTTTTTAAAGTTCGCATTAGAAAAACTGACTGTAACTCTATGGTCGGTTAACTAAAGCGGTAGTTTATCAGTGAATACATATTTTTACTAGATTTAATATTTTTATTTAAAAAAAGTCTTCAGATTTAGATTTATGTAAGCGTTCATGTTCACTTTGGATAAGAGTCGATCAGAGTTAAAACAATAGCGGGTGTAAAACACCCTAATTCGAAATGATTTTTTCGATTAACAGAAAAGCATTCCTCTAATCAATTCTCAATAATCGAAAAAATATATATTTTCGGAAACATATTGCGATTTTTTCTACACCATTATCGAAATAAATGTCAAGTAATTATTAATGAAAACAACCTTTCGATTAAAATTTATGTTATACTATCTGTATTATAATGAATAGGAAAATACCTACTGGAAAATGCTCTTCGTGATTAACGATCTAATGGTAACATTATACTGTTAATGGATTTTTCTCATAACACCAATCCAATATAACGATTTACCAAAATATAATAAAAATATGCACATTTCAGTATCTACTCGTTTTCGATATCAAAACATGAAATATAGGTAAATATCAATAAAAGAAAAATTGTAGCCTGAATAAATAATGCATTTTGTACACAATAAACTATCGAATCAAAACAGATAATAAGGTTCATCATATTCAAAACGCGAAGGTCAAAATGAACAGATTAAAACTCATTTACTCATTGTGAGCATCTGAAAACAAGAGAAAAACATCGTATGCATTTTATACGGAATAACACACGCGTATCATATATTTCTTCAACACATTTTCAATGTATATTCGATACAGTTTATAGTCAATATGGACGTCGTTAAGCTGACCATATGTTAAGGATTTTCACTAATGAATAATCGATAACGCGCTGTCACAACATCATCAAAATCACGATCACTTAATATAAATCGAATCGTATATAATTAACGTCATCGCTAAAGATCGTTACATCGATCAAAGGTTGAAAAAAAAACGAAAAATGCTGCGGAAAATTCATACGTTTTTCTCAACTTCTTGCACGATGGTTCGAAAATAAATAATCAATTATCGAACGGAACTTCGATCGAAATAATTTCGAAAACATAAACGACTTATGATTGATAAGGTCTGAAGACATATGCGTGCGATAGAGCAGCACTGTCACAACACAAATTAAACTATCGACAAATACTTACAATACAATAGTACAACGTTTTGGAAAACCTTAGGCTCTTGTAGATGAAAGACAATACGAGATATTTTCAAAACGGTCACGCATGAATGCACAGTTTTCCGGATATGATCGGAAAAGCGCGCGCTTGACGTGCAGCATCCGCTTCCGGCGCGCACCGAAAACACTGTGTACTCTTTCATGCAAATTCACTAAGCCTGCTCTACACACATCTAAACCGATGACTATTATAAAACTGTCGGATCTCGGTAAAAAATCATTATCGACAACGAAAAAGTGTAGGTAACAAACAAATTTTCAATCAAATTAAACGACATATTCGAATTATTTAGAAATCAATTCGCAAACGTGTAGAGCGTCACTAACAATTTCCCCTGCGGAAAACTTGAATGGACGTCGATAACTGGCGGGAAAATGCGCGAATCGCTCGGATCGGTTTCGCGAAAAAAACCTGATACATTCGAAGGTCGAGGGGTTCGAGGAGCGATAAATGAGGATGAGCACGAAGGGTCCGGAGCCAGTCTGAGGGCTGAGGAGTCGTACGAACCTCGAGCCGGTCGTACTTGTCGAACACCGCCATGTTTACTTATCGATCCGTCAGCTGACGGGTCTTCGCCCTCTTCGCCTTATCAATTTAACGAGGGTTCTGTTCAGGGACGTCGTTACAACCAATTTTAGGGAGAGGGCTACTTTTTCTTTTTTTTGTCACTAAAACAATTGTAATTTTTATCAACTTGCATGCATCCAGCTGCATGTTTGAAAAGTTGAAAATAGTGTTGCAATTTTTTTTTTTTTGAAAATCTTTCCAAATTCACATGTTTCAAAACATTATTTCAATAAAATTTAATCTTTTAGGGCCTGTCTATTCACTACTTTAGTTAACTGACGAAAAATTGAATATAAAATGGAATATTGGTAAATAATTTGATATCATTAGTCCATCATCTAAATTATGTCCTTGCTTCAATTAAAATAATGCAATTATAGGTGCCCATAAATTCAAATTTTTCATTTCCTGTTTTTCGAATCAGGTACTTTTATGTGCAGAAAAAAAACCAGAAGAATATGAAAATCAAATTAAAATATTTATTTCGTTTCAAGAATCAAAAAGTATAATTACAATTATCAAATAAATCAAATTAACACAAAAAACATTGAGAAATTGAGGTAAAATTAATAATCCAATATTTTACAACCACGGTTGCCAAGCTGGGTCCATTCGGCACAAATTATCGTGACTATTAGCTGCCGCCACGAGTGTACTAACTTTACTATCGGTTCCATCGAAATGAGCCAAAGAATTCAATCTAGTCATGATCATTGATACGGCTTTGTTTACCATTGTGATTATTGTATCATTGTCAATATCAACAGGTTTATCACTTATTGAGCTTGTTGCAGACAAAACATTTGTTTTATCCTCTAATCGTTTTTTGTAACTGACTACCATTTCATCTCTGAGAATTGTGCGCAGAATAGCCTGCAACTGAAACATTAATATTTTAGACAAATAAATTTAACAATTTTATTCAAGCAAATAAAATTAATCATACCTTAAAATTAGGAGTAACTAAAGCACGAGCTGTTGCTATAGCTGAAGCCGTTAAAGGTCCCGATATTCCAATTGATGATATGAATTCTGCTAAGTTGGGAGTCAGTCTGAATGGAACCGGTCTATTTGCATCTAATTCACCTGAAATTATTATTGTTTCATACTTTAGTACCTACATATATAAAGTAAATAAATTAAACATTATATTTCAATCACTTATTATTACCTGTTGTATCGTCCACATCGAATTTGAAATAAGAAATATTAATAAGTCCAGAATCTTGATGAATGTACATCATGTCAGGATTTAGCCGGGTCAAATGTAGTACATATTCAGCAAAACATGCCAGAGATAATTGTAGAGTAAACATTTTGCGGAAAGTCCAGTAGTCTGTAGCAGATTGGAATGTGCGAGTTGCCCAATCTTTCAAAAGGGTTCGAGGAACAATGTGTGTTTGTACTTCTTTCAGTATGTCTCTTAAAACTTGATGAGAAGCTTGAGAGCCTCTAGCTTGCACAGCAGCTAATCTAGCATAATATCTAGCAATTGGTGCTTCGTGCTCAACTTGAATATTAGCACAAGTGGTGCGATATATATCTAACAATGATAATGAACTTTGATTGTCTTCGACAAGTCGCATTTGTGGCGACACAGCAACAACACGGGGTACTGTAAAATGTAAGAATCTTTTGGAAGTCTCTTTCTGTTTTCCCAAATAGAGATTTAGCATTCTCAAAAGTTGTAAAACTCTTTCTTCTCGACGAGCATCACCTAATCCAGAATCATTAACTAATAGATAGGGGTAGATTTTGCCATTGTGTCCTCTGATATACAAACGTCTAGCAGCCGTGTTATGCTTTTGTACAACTTCGAAACGAGGCATGAAACGAGCAATACGGACAAAGTAATGAGCATGTTTCGGTAGAAGAAATTCTCCAGGTAGTTCGATTTCTGCAGTTTTCAGATTGAAATTTGAAAGGAAACGACACTTATCTTCGAAGAGAGTGGATCTGAAAATAAAATAGTTATGATTACATATGATTCTGAAGATAATTGAAAATTTTAAAGACGAAAATAAATACCTAGGCAACAATTTTGATTTGGCTTCTAAAATTTTGACCCATTTATTCAATTTGAAAATTAGATTATGAAGTTTCATTGCACCCGGTTGAGTGAAATCAAAATCAATAGAAAATTGACTTTTCATCTTTTGGAAAATTGGATCTTGTACAATGGCCTGAGCTCTTCTCGCTAAACTTTCAGATGCAGCTGAAGAAAATGTTCCACCAACAGAATTCGATATATTTTCTATGAGAAAAAATACATATTAATTCATAGTAGTATAATATAAAAAATATATATACACATATACTAACTCATTCCAATTCCTATTCCGAAAGTAGAAACAACTTTTTTGACAAAGTTCACAGTATGCGGTGTTATAGTCGCATCATTTACAGAATTTTTATTATCAAATGCAATTGCATAGCATTTCGTAAGACCTTGTCTTAATTGTCTAATAACTTCTTCGTACCAGTTTTCTCTAAACCAAACCATCTATAGTGCAAAATATATAAAATATGAACAAATATTCACTAAAACTATATCCAAAATATGTACATATTATATATATAATCAATTTTTACTTGATCAACTATTCCTTCCAATGAAGATAAAACTGTGGGATGTATATCTCGCTGTAAATGCATTATTTTGGAACATCTCCACATTGGTAAAGTAGCTTTAATCGGACCTGCTTCTGCAGAACCCGCTGCAGTAGCACTCGCTACATTGATTTTAGAAGTACCCGCAGAAGCTGAAGGGTTTTGCATATCACTCAAATCATTCTGAAAAATGAATATAATAATAAAGTTTTTTGGAATATTTAAAAAAAAAAAATTTAGGTAATAAAGAAACACAAAGCAAAATACGTTTGCATTTGTTGGTTGCTGTACATTTTTTCCTGCTACTTGCGCTGCTAATTCAGCACTTTTAAATTTTTCACGCTGTTCTATCTTCAAAGTGAGATACAAAGTACGTATTGGAAAGTATACTGCTTGAGGGAATATTCTTCCAACCTGAAAAAAGATTCAGTTTTGATAAAATTTGATCATTTAAGTTCATATTTCAGAAAATAATCAAAATAGCTTACTTGACTTAGGAGATTCAAAATAACATTTCCATCGTACTGAACTAAACAACACAATAATTGAGGAATCCAAGGTAGCCATTGAATTTGAGGCACACCAACTGAGTATTTATCAAGAGCTTCCATCAAACTAGATTTATTATCGTCATAACTCAGCATCCATAAAACCTTATAAAAAAAATATTTACAATCATATAAATAAATCAACATTGTATAGTATCATCATTTATTTGAGTTCACTTACTTTAGCAAAGTATTTCCTCGATTTAGATTCATTTTGATGTCTGCAAGCATGCAAGAAGCATGTCATTGCAGAAACTCCGATGGAAATCTGACGAGAGTCTCTAGTGAATATTTGTTCTAAATAATCTCCCCACAAGGCCCAAGCTTTTACAAGAGTATCGTGCAATTGAACTGCAGCACTAAAGGCTTTGTTCGCTTCTTCAGATCTTCCCAATTGCGCTAATAACATTCCTTTGAATGCGTAAAATTCAGCCGTCATATCTTTAGTGAAATATTTGAAATTAGTAGATTCGATCATATCTAATCCTTCTTGTAACTCAGATTTTCCATTAGTCCAAGCCATTTGAAGATGACACTTTACTTGTTGACGAATTTTTTGGAAACAATCGACAATTGGAACACTCGGTATAGTGTAAATTCGCTGCAAAGAATCTAAGCATACACCAGAAAGGTTGTGTTTTCGAGCTATCTTGGCAAAGTGAATGATCGCTTGAGCACTAGCATGTACACCAAGCATTGAATGATTCGAAGTTTGATCAGTTTGTGAGTCGTAATGAGATGCGATAAATTGGTATTGATGTTGTCTCCATGTAAATATTGCTCCCCAATGTGATAGATTATCAGCAACAACTGGTAGCCGGTTTCGCCAAGTCTTTACAATAGCCTTCATATCGTGTAAAGAATTAGTACGACTATGTAGAAGACCCTGAAAATTTGGTAATGGTATAATTTATTTATAATATAATAGCGCTATTCTGTGAGTCTGTATGTCCATGTGATGCTCCATAACTGCGTTGATATATTCAACGGGTTGATCACTATTGTAATATAATAACCTGGTGAATTTGAGCTGCTTCTGATAGTTCCATAATTTGTTGAGCAGCACGCAAAAGTGGTAAATGTGCATGCGATACTATGTGAGGCAAACGTCTCCATTCTTTCATGCAATTCGTGGAAGCACTTTCAACATTTCTTTCGACATTGTTCAGATTTTGATCACCAGATTGACAAATGTTCAAAAAGCCACGATACAGGTTGACTTGCCAGCCTGAAAACCAAATTTTATTGATTCGAAAACAAATGTAGACAAAAATTGAATGGAAAAAAAAATATTTACCCATTTCTTTAGGGAAACTGTATTCGACTTCAGTCAAGGCTTTCTTCATTTGCACCCAATTAGGGTTTCTCCATGAACTTTCCAATATCAAAAATGGATTTCTTTCTCCAGGCGTTTGTCCAATTTCCAAAAGAACATCCCATTGATTAAGTTCTTTAGCACATTTAATCCAATGATTATTCCACAACATACATTCTTTTTGGATAGAATATGGAGCTGGCCCAACTGAACAGTCTTGTTTCAATTTGGACATTGCAACATCATAAGCAGCCTAATCAATAGATTTTTTTTTAATTATCACTGAATATTCTATAATATAAATAATTATGACATACTTGGGCTTGCTCATAAAATCCTTGCTGTTCGTAAGCGATAGCAACATTCGTTTCTCTGTAATGTGCATGTTTCTGCCACAATCCTGACCACATATCTTCTTCGAACAATAACTCGTACATATCACTTAAAATATCCATTACATCCTAATATCGAGACATAGAATATATAATTTTAATAATTTACAAATAATCATATAAAATTGAATAAGGACATACGTTTTGAGGTAAACTTTCAGGCTCAAAATCATAACAATCTGAAGGCTCCCGTTTCAGCTTAGTGATGAGATTTGTATCAAACGCCATTTGTTCCATGTTCAATGTCATTCTGTGCCAGAGATTGTGAGATTTTCCTAAATACTTCATCAGAGCTCTAAAAACAAATTATAAAAATATGCACCCAGTTTATAATTTCAATTGTATTCAATTAAAAAAAAAGTATAACACGTACGGTTTGATAACAACAGGAGGATCACAACGAGAAAGTGCTTCAACGAAAGTTGTAATAGCACTTATTTGTGATTGCGTATCTTTTTGGACTACATGAGTTCCAGATGATATAAACGGTACAATCTCCGGAATTAAAGTCTAAAATAGACAAATATTATGAATTTATAGTTTATAACAAACAGGTGTATTATGAATATTTATAAATTAAAACTAACATTAAGCTGCCTTTCATCTAAAATAGACCACAATTTCGGGAACATATTCAACCAAACCCAATGAGCTAATTGATCATCCATGTGACACAGTTGCGCTGATGATATCAAAAATTGTTCGGTACGAACTTTACGGGAATTTTCCAAAAATTCAAATTGTTTATTTATGAGTCTTGTGAGAGAAAGTTGTCTGAAATCAAAACAAATAAAATGAATGAATATATTTTTAAATACAGAGAATTCTGAAGAAAAATGAACATACCGATTAGGAAGTTGTTTATCAACATCGTCGCGACGGTTACTTAAGCTCGATTCTACGCTTGAGAGATCCATATCAATTATTTCATCTTTATCCTGTTCACCACCTTCAAAATTATCTGGAACTTCTTCTCGCAAGCTAGTATAAATAACAAATTTCTTTTTCTCATCACAATCAGCCAAATTAATTACTGATGCAATGCTCGGTAATAAATTTTGTTCATTTGATAAATGAATTTGAGTACCTATAATTAAGATGAAAATCATTTGAAAATTACACGATACAAAATAAATTGTAGATTTATTCATTAAATACATACTTGACACAGTAGTGACAATCAAAAGTTCAATGCACTGCTTGATCCAATAATGAGGACCAATTGCTTCCCAATTTTGGGAACAAATGATGTAAATTAATCTGTCGTGAAGGCGTCTTCGCATCGATCCATCAAATACTTCAAAGAACTTTGCTCGAATATGAGGCTGTGTGCATCGTAATCCAGATAAAAATGCTGGTTCCAGTTTCGATGTCAATTCGGTAGATTTCAGAAGTTCATCTCTGAAAAATTGTAATGAATTAATGTCTTTGAATTTTCATTTTCAATAAGAGTTAAAAAAAATGTAATCACCTATAAACATAATTAACTAATTCCAAGAATTGAGCATTGAGTTCTAAATCATCAGGGAATCTTTTTTCAACATACTGCATCATTTTGACTAGTAAAATTGACTTTTCTTTAATTGAAGGAGCTTGATTGAGCGTAACTGAATTTCGATTTTTCATCCAATCTTCTAACATTTTTGTAATTGCCTTCATAATTTTCACATCTTGGGTTTTTTCGATCAAGCCAACTAATATTGTACCTATGAATGTCTTTCGCATTTCAAAGGCCATAACAACCACTCTTGTTTTAATGAGATCCAAGCTCAAAATGAGTAAATCGGAATGGTTGGAGTTGATTTCGTTAGAAGTTGTCTCTAAATGTTCTTTCGACATTCGTTGCAATACCCTCATGAAAGGTGTGATCAATCTATCAATATATGACTCGTTTTTCATACATGCAGCTTTCAGCATCATCAACGTACCAAACAGGGTGCCTGGACTTGCATTTGTATTCTTTTCATAGTTGGCTAAGCCTTCAAAGATCATTTTGCTCACACAAGCATAAAGTGTTTCTAATTCTTCGTATTTTGATGCAACATTAGAACTAGTGGGTTCCGTTGGGAAAAGTTCCATTATTTTAGCAAGCAATAAATGCATTAATCGAATCACTTTGTTATTGTTACTTGTGATACATGCGGCGAGACCACGTTGAAGAGGTTTCAAAGATGCTAAGATTTGTTCTCGTTTCAACACTGTCATTAAAAACGTGAGTATTTCCAAAGCTGTGCATATATTTCCGAAATTTGGAGTGGTGCTATTTTCGACTGTTATGAAAACTTTATCGAACCATGCTAGTTTGAGATCGCATTGTTGAGGCCAAACATCAGATTTAAGAGCTGTTTTGAAAAGAGTGACACATCGTCTAGCAAGCTGCTCTACGGGGGAGCCACCTAGAGTGGTTGTTTCATTTATCTGAAATAATCAAAAGAAATGGTACAAAATCAATGCGTCAAATTTGTGTAATATTTTTAAAATAAACGAACCTGAACTTGACACGCTATTCTTATTAAAAGATTTAAAACAAGATCAGCATGTGCTCTCTCTATAGGTTTCGATGATTCTGGCTCGATTTTAACAACGAATTGAGATGTTGAGCTGGATGATTGTAAAGGACTAGACCAACCAGTATTCAAAGCCTTTCGTGGTTCGTTAGAAAACTCATCAGTAGAAGTTCGTTTAGGCACAATAGAAGAATTCTGTGAATATTGGAAAAGGTAATATGCATAATTTGATTTAAATCAATTACAGTATCGAAAATAATTACTTCTGCTTCTTCTCCTTCATCTTTAACACGTTGAAGTTCCCACTTAATTATAATTTCTGCTACTTCAACTGCAAGTCGTCTATGGTCAATTGAAGTATTGTTAGAAAATGCTAGTTTTTGCATCCCACTAACCATATGTGCTATAAGTGCATGTCTTATGGGATAATACACCTAAAATAAATGTATGTAAGAATTCTTTCTCATACAAATATAACTAAATTTCTTTCATTGTATACATACTTTGTAATGTCGAACTATTAATTGTAATATATGCAAAAGTTGTTGCATAGAATGACCATCTTCGACAATTATTTTTTTAGTCCAATGTGTGAGCATAGTGTTACCATCTTCCATTCTATGTGGCATTGCGGGTGTCAAGATTTCAAGAGCTTGTCTAACAACCTGTCGTGCTTCAACTGCATGAGCCTTCAACAAGCTATGAAAGACTAAAACATAATAAAATTAATTAATGAAAAATAAATAAAAACACCATCAATTTATTAATATTTCACCTTGTAAAACTATTCGTTTATGGATAGCGAATTTTGCGATTATGTGGCTTAAAAGTAAATGGCCATGATACCTAAAAAATTAGACAACATTCAGAAATAGTTACTATATTGTGTATGTATAATATTAAGTAAGCTCATAAAATTAACATACCTAGCAGCAGGGTCTACGAAATTTTTAGCTAATAAACATGGCCAAGCAAATGTCATCAGTCTTCGAAGTTTATTTCCTTGTTTTTTATTATTTGCATCGTGTATATGAGCAGATGCTTGTTCCAAAAGGAGACAAGCAAATTGCAAAAGAGATATTCGTACACTATCTGAGCAACCGAAAGGCTTATCGGGATCAATCACCTATAAATTAAAATTTATTGAGATTAAGACATGATTAATATAAAATAACATATATATCTATGGTTTCTTTACATTGTTTATAAATACTGATACAACATTATCAGGATTATCTTGATAAGGTGACGGAGGACCACCGACTATTTTATGTCCTTTATCAAAGCTTACGGCGAAGCAAGGAATCAAAATCATCTGAAGAACTTTCGCCTTTAGCTCTTGAGACATTGAATCACTGTGGAAATGTTCAACAAATTTAAAAAACGCACGTCTTTTCCACTCCACAGTGTAATTTTGAGCAACAGTGTTTTCCAAAAAGTCACGTAGAAACTACAATATGAAAATATGATTAATTAAATTACAGCATCAATCACATGTTTGAAAATATAAAGCGCTTACTTGAAAAACTGGTATGAATCTATCACAAAGAGCACGGAGTAATTGAAATAATAAATCAATTTCATTAGGATGATGACAAAAGTAGTGAAGCAAAATCTTCACAATCAATTTAGGCTCTTTCCAATGTGTTGAATCGATATTATCAACATTCTTGTGCATTTCCTGCAAACAATAATTAAAAAAATGAACACATTCCTCATCAACTAATTTACTTTATAAATAGTTAGAAAAATGAAAAACTCACTTGATATTGATCATTGCACCAAATTCTTTTTAGTGATTCAACTATATCCTGTTGAGTGGAGAGCCACTGATCGTCATATTTTATTAAGAGGGATATAATTCTTATAGCTTGGTATTGCATTTCATTTTTATCTTGAAGAGCTAAACCTTGAGGATTTTGGGAATGTGCCATTAATAAAGTTAGTAACCTGCTTTTCTTAACATTTTGAAGGACTTCTCTGTAAGGTTTCCCCTTTTCATGGACAACTAAATATGTTAAGAATCTACTCCACTGCTGATCTTTAATAATATTATCTTGCATTAATAGCTCCATTGTTTCCTTTGGATATCTGGTACATTTGAAAGAATAGAAATGTTCAAGCATGTTTAAAGTTATATGTATATGCATAACACACATATACATAATATATATACATATATTTAACTTAATGTAATAAATATAGATACCGTAATAAAAATTTGATTAGAGGTTCTCTGAATGGAGATCCAGCTTCTATGATGAGAGATTTTTCAGTTTGCAACACCAATTTACATAAAACTTCTATCAATTTACTAGATGCAGCAGGTATTTGGTGAAATATTGTAATAATCAAAATGATTTGTTGTTCACTTTCACCTGTTTTAGATGTGCCTAAAGAGTTAGTACCTAGAAAAAATACAAATTTGCATATAAAATCATACTGAACTATTTTCATCCGAAATATATTCACATACTAAATGGAAAATAAGTACCTATAATTAAATATTTTATGAAACAAAAATATTACCTCTATTATTTTGTATGTAAAATTCAAGAAGCTTTTTGAGAAGTTGGAGTAACTGTTCTGAAAATTTCTCATTAAATGAAGATGGAAAAAGTTGTGTTAAATAAGAGAGCTTTTTAGCACTAATAACAGTTAAATTTCTGTAATCCCCCAATGTCAATAATAGTGGACGCATAACTGCATGTACTCTATCCATATCTATTTGACAACCGTTCAAAAAGGTCTGCATGCACTCAAACGCTGTCTGTAAGTCATAAAATTAAATATTTACAATAATTCAACAATGCTCAAAATTAAATTTAATTAGCTGACAATATACCTGTTGCAATTCTGCATCAGGTTTCTCTAAAGCTTTGTATAATGCGTTGAATATCTTATCTCCCAAATTTAAAGTTGAATCAGTCTCTTGAATATAATAAGAAGCGGCAAGTGCCTTTAAACCTGATTTACGCAGCGGAACTAAGTTAACACCCTTGTAACAGGCATATTTCACAAGGAGGTTATCATCAGCTTCGCATAAAGAAATCAGTTCAGAAAAGAACATTTTATGTTCAGGAATGCTTAAATCTGAAATAAATTTAAGTTTTAGTATTATATTGATAAAGATTTCATAAAAATTGATATTTCGTTACCTATAGTAAAGAGTCTTGGATTTAAAGTGGTACAGAATGTAGTTCCGTCCATTAATCCCATTTGTGCAGTTGCTGATTGATGTCGAAGCAAATGCTTTTTTGGTGGAATTATATCGACTAAAACGTCACGATGAGGGTCCATGACTTCAGTTATTGTCTTATTTTGCAATTCAGCAATAAGTCGAAGAGAACTCATTGCCTGAATGGTTAAAAAAAGAAAAAAATATGATATGAACATAGAAAACAGAATTATTACAAAAAATATGTATAAAATACTGACCTGTTCTCTCACTAAAATATAAGGACTGGTAATTTGACGAACAAGTTCACGCAAAACATCGTACAGAGCTTTATTTCTAGCTGCTACGACATCTGGATCATTGGGCATCATTAATTGTTCATTGGTACCATTAGAACTTCCAGTGACACAAACACGTACCATTTTTTCTAAATTCACTTTTGCCATATCAATGGCTCCACTGGAAACTTCACCAGTAAGATCCATCATGACAAATATGAACGCTTTCAAAAATGTGAACATATGCTGATAGACCCACTTGATTGCCATTTTTTCAAACATAATTTTGATTGCAATACATCCTCCTAATTTAGCATACCATGCTCGTTCGTAGCATAATAATGACATTCTTTCCGCTAAATATTCCATTAATGGAAGCTGGCATGCACGTTCTTTACTTCCAAGTATAATTGCAGCGGTGTCCATCAAGGTAACCAATGCCACTTGGCCAGGTTTGCAAAGTTCTTTTTCTTCATAGCCCATAATAACAGCAATTGCATCAATGAGTACTAAAGCGTCAAGACCAGTGCCTTGAGAGCACTGATGCTCACTCAGCGCAAACGGACCTGACTGCTGAGCAATGGCTACCATTGTATAATGTTTGACTAGTGATAACATTGTTGGAATAACCATTTGACTGAGTTCTTTGACTGCAGAAGCAAAGAATAAGCCTGTTAAAGCATTTTGATGTGTGTTTCTAGCAACACTGTCAGGACATTTGTAGTGGGGTCCAGTTAGAGATGAAATCTTCCCTTCTAAAAATAATGGATGGAAAAATAATTTTTTGAGAGTATGCCTGTCATCATCCAAACTCAAAGAAGCTGCTAAATAGCAACGCAAAACTTCCCAACTTTGGCGTCGATAAAATGGATCTGATGTACTCGATTTCAATGCACTGACGGCAGTATCAATTATTTTAGAAACAGAAAAATCTATAGAGCGATGATGATCTTGGAAATATGCAACTATAGCTGGTCCATCAGAATCAACTTCCTTATATTCCAAACGTTGAGGTTCTATCATCATTTTGCGATTTCCACCTCCAAATTTGCCAAGCACTCTAAAAGCTATTCTTGCAACATCATTATTTTGAAGAGTTCTCCATAAAGCTTGCATTAAATCTGCTCTCACAGGTTGAATATGTTCGTACAAGAAATCTGGTTGCAAATTATCCACACAGAGCTCAAGCGTACGTAAGCCTTGTGAAATCAAAGTATGAGATCCATTCAAAGCTGATACGAGAGGATCCATCAACATAGGTAAATATGGCAAAAGACTACTAAGCCTAACAGGTACAGTTAAGCATAATTCCACAAATAGATCTTTCATATGTTGTTTATGGAGACCACTCTGTAATCGGTTCAAACCTTCTAGTAAATTAGGTAATAACGGGAGAAATTCTTGATACAACAAATCATGACTTCCACCACCAATAGAACGAAACAATGCTCTCAATAACAGAAAATAATTATACGGTTCTTTGGCTGTCATTGCATATTCCATGGCTTTGTTTACAATGTTATGAAGATGAGGTCGTAACATGTGCTCATTTTCTGCCGCAAACAAACTTACTGAACCAAACACAAGTTTAAACAGTCTTAAATATAGACTTGAACGCTCTACGTTTGAACCCATCTCTTCCATACGCTCCAATAGATATTCTACTAATACAGTTGCGAAAATAGGAGATATTGTAGGATTTGAAAGAAATGTATTCGCAATAATTTGCAGTGTCATATTTTTGTTAATTCTTTCAACCATGTGAGAGATGGTTGCAGTGAAAATTTCTTGGAAAGTTTGTGGATTCATCATTGAAAACTAAAATTAAAAAATATGATATTTAAACTTTACACATAATGTAAAATATATATTCATATATAGAAGAAATTCTGTTATTTGTACAAATTTCAACTGACCACACCACTAAAATGTTCCAGAACTTCTTTTTCTTCTTTAGTTCTAACTAATGATACCGGAGTTCTGGGAGCAACACATGCATTCGGTACATTTGTTTGCAAAGTGTATATATCTAGGGACTGAAGTCCCCACCTAACGAGACGAATAAATACAAGGGTTTCTTTGGGCTGAAATTGTTTTTGAGGTGGAAATCCATCAACACCTCCCTAAAAAACATGAAATTCTTGTAAATGAAAAAACCTCTGGTGACAATGATAAATTAATAATTGAAACAATTTTTATCGTTATATACTTTGCATGTTGCACATCCCCAAGTAATAGTTTTCACCCCACAAACTAAAGTCTTGACAAGTGTCCTATAATCGGCAACGTTATAATTGTTAACATTTGAGGAAGGAAATCCAAATTTAGACTTTTCTTCAGCTTTCGGTGAAGAAAACATATCGACAGATTCTTGTGAATTTCTCTCTTCTTCAACTTTTATTTCAACTGGAGCAGTTGTAGTGACTGGTGTTTGAGGTGCGACATTATTCATAGCAGAATTAGCTGTATTACCAGTCGTGGTGTTTGTACCATTTGATTTGCTAACAAAACAAAGTATACATATGTGAAAACATGATTAAAAATTATTATTCGATTCGACAAAATAAAAACTAACCATTTAGCCAGCAAAATTGGTAATTGTAGTTTAGATATGGTTTTAAATTTCAGTACAAACACTTCTAGAATTCGTAAAAGTAATTGTCTTCCTTGCATAGTCCCTTGATTTAAATTGCTTACATTTGGTGTTCCAGAAGTGGTTGCAGCAGGATCACCTTCTGATCGTTGTCGAATACAATCCACAAGGTTTAATAATAATTTACATGACATTGTTTGAATACTAAAAATAGATTTTGAGTGAATATCAGATCAAAAAGAATGATATTTAAATATTTCACATTTCATACCTTGTAGGTAAAGATTCGTCATGAACATTTTTAGAGAAAAGATGTACTGCTCTAGCCAAATCTGATAATGGTAAATGTTGACGAACGTGGTGTACAAGATCAGCAAGCGTAGAATAAGCCAAAGGTCTCAAGGATTCATGAACAGTCCAACCGCCACCCAATAACACATCTTCATCAAAAAGTCTTTCCATATAAGGTACAAATTCTAAAAAATAAAATGTCTCATGAATATAGTATCAAAAATAGAAATTTCAAAAAAATAAAGCTACTGACTTATTCTTAAATCAGTCGCAAGAATATGTCTAGTTGCTATGATGAGTTCCCTCCTCAAATGAGTAACTTCAGGTGGACAAAGTGTGAGAAGACCGATTATTCCTTTCACCATCAAAGCAGCATGACTCGAAACTACTTCTTGATAAACTTTGATAATATATGCCAAAAAAGCCAATGTTTTTATTTGAGCACCCATGAAATCCACCAATATTTCTTTATTGAAAGACAAAGATTGCCTAAAGTACACAAAACTTTATTTGAAACAAATTTTTCAGCAATAATTTTTTAAATATAGAAAATATAAATACCTTTGTGATGATGGGGGTTGCAACGTAATAGTTTCCATTATCAAAGGTATGAAATTACTCACTTCTCCGTGAACATTTTGTTTATAAAGTTGATACATCAGTACTACTATTATTGGCAGTTCCTGTACCACTTTCAAAGATAATACAGACTTTGGAATTAGGTTATACTGAAAACACATTAATGTTAAGATTATAATTGAAAATTTCAACTTCAAGTGAAAATTATTTCATAATTATGAAAAACTTACAATCACAGGTGTACCATCGGCTAATTTCTTTTCTGTGTGTATTGGAGTCAGAGTAAAAGTTTCCAAAAGCAACTGATCTATATTAACTTCTGATAAATCTTTCACTCTGATAGTGGGACGAGGCTCAAATATTTTAGGGAGATGATTGGGAAGATTTGAATAAATTCCTTTGACCCATTGCAAAAATTTATGTATCTGAATATTGAAAAAAATAATTACTTGAATTGAATATTCAATACTTTTTCAAGGTATAAAATATTTATGTTTGAAAACAAATCTAACATCAACTTCGGGATTGTAAGTCGGTCGATACTGCTTGTGAGTTTCCATAAAAATTTTCAAGCACACAAGAACATTTTCTTCATTTTCGATTTCCATCAACTTCAACATCAAAATCAAAATACTCTTCACGTACGGACGAAGAGTGTCACTGATGGGCAATCTGTGTATCATTTCTAAAATGAGTTTTCTAACTTGTTGAATGTTATATTCGGATATAAAATGGGGTTCGCCATCTTGTAAAATTTTCAAGAATATTTTGATGGAATGATCCAAGAATTGTGGATATTGAGCAGAATTGATGATCACCTAAAACAATTGTAAATATAATAAAAAAATACAAGTAATAATTTACTATCGGTCATCCGAAGGTACTTACTTCAAAATTTTCACTTAATTCTTGAACCGCTTTCAATTTAGTTTCATCTTTCGCTCCCGAATCCGCCAAAACGGTGACATAGCTCCGATAGGTGTTCATTTGAGTCAGGGGATCTCCGGGAACGCTCGGTGTCGGAGGAGCCATCATCGCAGTGAACGTTCTACCAAAATAAGAAATAATTTAAAATAATCAACGGTCACAACATAGAAGAATAAGGTGACAATATTTTTAATCATAATTTCGCGAAATTTCATAATTGTCACGAAGTAATAGTTAATTTTTTTTTATATATAGAATTTATTGGAATGTTTTAGTTTTTGACTGTCGAACGAGAGATTCTCCCGCTTGGGAATTTTCAACCATAATTCATATTATTTTCGTCGATACGAAAAAAAAACATATCGACAACGACCGGAGATCGATTCGAATCGCACGCGAATATAAAACTATCCGCACAATCACAATTCGGACGTTGCGGTGTAAGCGAAGAGGTTATGTGTGGAAAACAAAAAGCGTACTTGTCGACGGTCAGATTTTCGAAGGCATCTTTCGCGCAGGGGACGATCGAAGCGGAAATGCTTCGACGAATTGTAAAGTCGAGCGTCGAAGCCCGCTTCCGGACACCGGCGAACTGTCACTTTCGAAGACTACAAACACCAAATTTTTCTTCCTCGATTTTCTCTCTGCGACGGGACGTCTTCCCGGCGACGAATTCGCGACAACTGACGCATGCGCGCTCAAACGACATTCGATTCCGATTCGTTTATTAAGCGAACGCACACCGTTTGACACATTCTTGCATTCAAAACATCGATTAATTTCATAATTTTTATGAATTTGTTCGTTTTTTTTTTATTAAATTTAAAAATCAACGAGCTTTTTAAGAAAACTTTATATTTCATTACACAAATTTGATCTTCAATTTCATACGTGTACAAAAGTTATGCAATTTTAACGCTGTTTATTTGAAATAACATTTTTCAATCTAGCCGAAAGACATCCTAATTTTGAGAATCTAAGCTCGATCATCTACAGCCTTTATTATTATTTTTACAACGTAAAAAAACATTTATGAACGAAAAATAGTACATTTTTATTATTGATGAGAAATATTCAAGCTATTTTCTAAGTGAATATTTAATGAAAGTTTTATTTACGTTTGAAGCTTTTTTGAAGGGCGAAAAGCTCGGAGCTTACGAGCGTGCGTGCGGGAGTGTGCGGGGGTGGGTGTGGAAGTCGAGTCGGAGTCGGAGTTGGAGGACGAGGACGAATTCTTCGAGGATAAGATAACGAGCGCCAGGCATGTGATGGCGATGGAGAGATCAAGGCGGTGGTGGCGATGGTGGCGGTGGGCGGTGGTGAGCGCGCTGCTCCTGGCTTCGTCGTCGGCTCAAAGCTTCGTCCCGGTTCGAGTCCCGTCGGCGGGCTCCGGGTCGGGACCTTCGAATTTCACTCACATGGCGGTCGATTCTTCGGGACGCGTGTACGCGGCGGCGACGAACGCCATCCTGCAGCTATCCCCGTCTCTGAAGATCGAACAGTCGGTGAAGACGGGTCCCGTGGAGGACAGCCCGTCGTGCCACGTCTCCGGATGCAACCCGCCCCAGGAGACCGAGCGCACCGACAACGTGAACAAAGTGCTCCTCGTCGAACCCGAGTCGAGGACGCTGCTCGCGTGCGGCACCGTGATGCAGGGCGCCTGCACCAAATATCGACTCGGGAACATCTCCGAGAAGCCGAATTTCATCGAGTGCAGCGTCGCGGCCAACGACGAAGACGCTTCCACTTACGCGTTCATCGGCCACATCAAGTACAACGGCGTCTGGGAGCCCTCCAAAGCGTTGTACGTCGGAGTCACCTTCACCAAGAAAGGGGAGTACAGGGACGACGTGCCCGCGATCGCCACCAGGGATCTCATCTCTCTCGGATTCGCCCAGACCGGCTTCACCGCGCAGTCGAACGTGCAGGTCGACGTCAAATACAGAGACGATTTTATCGTTCAGTACGTGTACGGTTTCAACGTCGGCGACTATGCATATTTTGTCATCATCCAGAAACAATCGTATCTTCCCGGTCTGGAGGAGCACGGGTACGCCACGAGATTGGCTCGCGTGTGCATCACCGACAACAACTACAACAGTTACTCGGAAGTGACTCTAGAGTGTGTGATGCCCGACAAAAGTAAAGATCGAACTCACAAGTACAACCTCATTCAGGACGCCAAAATCGCCTCGGCCGGTTCCAATTTGGCGGCCGAGCTCGGCATAAAAGTCAACGATCCCGTGTTGATCGGAGCTTTCAGCCCTTCGCAGGGGATATCCAACGAACCGGTCTCCCGTTCGGCCGTCTGCGTTTTTTCCATAGCGGATATAGAACTGAAATTCGACGAGAACAATCACATGTGCTTCAACGGGAGCACGAAATCCAGAAACATGGCTTACATGTCTGGAATGATACCAGATGGAAAATGTTCGGAGCCCGGTGGCTCCGGAAATATCTTAAATTTCTGCGAAGTCGCTTTAAAAATCAACGGTACTATTCCAATTCAGTCGACGGCCATTCTTCACTACAATTCGACACAGGTTACATCGGTGACCGTAGGAATGACCGGACCGCACACTATTGGCTTTCTAGGTACAAAAAAAGGTTTTTTGAAAAAGATCGTCATCTCCATTTCAAAGTCTATAGAATATGATAATATTCTTCTGGAAGAAGATAACAAAATTTTGCCAGACACTGCGCTTTCTCCTAAGAAAACAAATTTATATGTATTGTCGAGAAACGCTATATTTTCGTTACCGGTTGAAAATTGTTCTGCTCATACAAATTGTTCTAGTTGTTTGGAATCAAATGATCCTTTTTGTGGCTGGTGCTCATTAGAAAAACGATGCACAATACAAGGTTTCTGCCAAAAAGGCACTCAAAGCGCTCCACGTTGGTTGTCTCAATATACTGGTCAGCAATGTATTGATTTCGAGCAAGTTATCCCCGATAGAATACCTATAAGTGAAATGGCAACTGTTCAGCTGACTATAAGAACGCTGCCTGAGCTTCCTTTAGGTGCTAAATACAAATGTGTATTTGGTAAAGCCCCTCCGATCGATGCAATTGTAACTTCTAACGGCTTAGCTTGTCCGACTCCTGCTGTTCTTCACCGACCCAACATTCCAGGATCTCGTGATCATATATTTGTTCCTTTATCTGTTCATTCTTCAGAAACTAACAAGGATTTTGTTTCAAGAAGTTTTTCATTTTTTGATTGCTCAGTTCACACTACTTGCATGGATTGCACAACTAGCCAATGGGCATGCAATTGGTGTATTTATGATAATAAATGCACTCATAATTCTTCATCTTGTCAAAGAACTGTCATCAGTGGAGATAACAATCCTAGCAAACTACTCAATCATGGTGGTGGTCATTGTCCTCGCATTCGACATCATTCACGGACTAAACTTTTACCAAATAACGTTCCAAAAGAGCTTCTTTTAGAAGTTGAGAATCTTCCTCATCTTCAACCTGGACATACTGGATTCCAATGCGTAGTCACAATTGAAATTGCCAAAATGATTGTGCCAGCTCGAGTAGATTCTGGCCGTTTTGTAGTTTGTGATAAAACAACTTATAATTATGAGTCGAACTTAGGAGAGTACAATGCAAGTGTACAAGTAGTATGGAATCATAAACATCATATCGATACAATCAACATCACATTGTATAAATGTTCAATTCTCGGGTCTCATAGAGAACACGCTGATTGCTCTCTCTGTATCACTAGAAACAGTATGTATCAGTGCAATTGGTGTGGTAATTTATGTTCATATAGTGAATCGTGCCTTGAAACACCTGTAGCAGAGTGCCCTAAACCTCGTATTGATATGATCAAACCTTTAAGTGGTCCAATAGAAGGTGGAACATTAGTGACAATAGAAGGAAGCAATCTTGGACTTAACGAAGAAGAAGTCACAGGAAAAGTGAAAATCGGTGAGGTTCCTTGCGAAATAGTGCATTTTGAAGTATCAGTAAGCATAACTTGTCGCACTGGAGCATCTAACGAGTCGATCATTGCACCTGTGATTGTCAGTAATGATGCAGGATATACAGAATCATCAGTACAGTTCAGCTATAAAGATATACGTTTGCAAGGAATATATCCTTCTGTCGGTCCAGTATCGGGTGGTACTCAATTAGCAATAGCGGGACAACATCTCAATATTGGCTCACAAATATCTGCTTATCTGGATGACCTACCGTGCCAAGTGAACACAACACAAACTTCAAACAGTAGACTTATTTGTGTTACTTCAAAAGCTAATTCTCTGAAAGTTGTTCAAACATTAACAATATCTATTGATAATGCAAATCGCACATTATTTGGGGAACTATTCAATTACACTCATGACCCTACTATAATGGAAATAAAACCTTTGATTAGTTTCATTTCTGGTGGTAGAATGATAACCATTCACGGGACAAATTTGCATACTATACAAAAACCTGAAATGAATGTCTATTATAATAATGAACTGGAACCTGTCAATCGTACTATTTGTACTGTACTGAATTCTAACCAAATGGAATGTCCAAGTCCAGCGATCAATTCGAAATTTGGTGAAATTGTGCAATCTTCTACTGGAAAACCACTATCAAACAAACCTCAAGTAATAATGAGAGTGGGATTCACTATGGATTCTGTTGAATCTATGCAAGACCTTGAAAAATACTTTCATTCTCTGAGAACCCAAATGGTTTATGTGGAAGATCCTCAAGTTTACACCTTCCCTAGCCGAAAAAAACCTTACAAAGGAGACACATTAGTTATAGAAGGAGAAAATCTCAACCGAGCCAGTGATGAAACTGATGTTACTGTGACAATCGGTACTAAGCTTTGTAATGTGACTAGTCTTACGGTTAATCAACTCGTTTGCACTCCTCCTGAGACTCAGCCTCCAAATACTGATGAAAATGGTGTTCAATTAAGAGATACAAATCTTCCTTTGGTTGTTGTTAAAATTGGGAGATCGTTGAAATTTCCTCTCGGTTATTTAAGATATGAAATAATGAAAAATTACAATTTTCCACCAGAGGCTGTTGCTGGTGTTGCTGCTGGCACATTTTTTTTAGTCCTCATATTCATGATTGTTTTAGTAGTCTATAGAAGAAAAAGCACTAAAGCTGAAAGAGAATATAAGCGTATTCAAATTCAAATGGATACTTTAGAAAGCAATGTTCGCTTAGAATGCAAACAAGCATTTGCTGAACTTCAAACAGACATGTCAGATTTGGCTGCCGATCTTGAAAATTCTGGAATTCCTACATTAGATCATATTAATTATGTGATGAAAGTATTCTTTCCGGGTGTATCTGATCATCCTATATTAAATATTCAAAAATCTCTCATTAATGGACCTCGCACAAACTATGATGCTGCAATGCTTCAATTCGAACAGCTAATAAATAACAAGTTTTTCCTTTTGTCTTTCATTGATACATTGGAAGCTCAAAAATCGTTCAATATTCGAGATAAAGTCAACGTTGCTTCTCTGTTGATGGTTGTCTTGATGGGAAAAATGGAATATGCAACTGATATTTTGAAATGTTTACTTTTGCGATTGATTGAAAAATCAGTTTGCACCAAACATCCACAGTTGATGCTGCGCAGAACTGAAAGTGTCGTGGAAAAAATGTTAACCAATTGGATGGCTCTTTGTATGTATTACTACCTCAAAGATTACGCTGGATCTTCTTTATTTTTACTTTTTAAAGCTATTAAACATCAAGTTGAAAAAGGCTTGGTTGATGCTATCACTCATGAAGCCAGATATTGTTTATCAGAAGAAAGACTTCTCAAGGAACAAATCAATCATCAAACTGTAACATTGCACATTGTTCAAGATGACTTGGATGAAAAAGTGCAATGTAAAGTTCTCGACTGTGATACAATTTCTCAGGTGAAATCGAAAATATTAGATGCTTTGTTCAAAAACACTCCATTTTCTTTAAGACCTTCCGTCCATGAAGTTGACTTGGAGTTGCGACACGGTAGAAGTGGTCATTTGATTTTACAAGATGAGGATTTGACTACAAAAACTATCAATGGTTGGAAAAAACTCAACTCGTTAGCTCATTACGGTGTGAAAGATTCTGCTATTATGTCTCTTATTCCCAGGCAGAATGATAGTTATAACACTAGTTATAAGCATCCGTGCAGAAATTGTACAGGAATGTATTGTTCCAATTCACACCTTAGGATAATCAATGGTGATATGGATTCTGAAGTCAATACTCACATATATCATCTTGTAAAACCAATAGACTATCACCATTTCACTAATAAATCATCTGAACATACTCATAAAGCCATTCCAGAAATATTTTTAACAAGACTTCTCTCTACTAAAGGAACAATTAACAAATTTGTTGACGACTTTTTTAGTACTATATTGACTGTAAATGATATTTTACCTCCAGCCGTCAAGTGGCTGTTCGATTTATTTGATGAAGCAGCACGTATGCATGGAATAGCCAATCCAGAAGTTGTGCACGCATGGAAGTCAAACAGTTTACCACTGAGGTTTTGGGTTAATCTTATAAAAAATCCCGATTTCATATTTGATATTAACAAGACCATGACTGTAGATTCGTGTTTATCCGTAATAGCCCAAACATTTATGGATGCTTGTTCCATGACTGAACATCGATTGTGCAAAGATTCGCCGTCAAATAAGTTACTATTCGCTAAAGATATTCCAATATATAGAGACATGGTCTTTAGATTTTATCAAGCTGTTTCAAATCTGTCACAAATCACCGATCAAGAGATGAGTACATCAATGCAACAATTGTCTGTTCAACAAGTTAATGAATTTGACACAATATCTGCTCTCAAAGAACTGTATATTTATGTTAACAAATATCGTGATCAAATCATAGTCGCATTAGAAATGGATCCCATTTGCAGTAAAATGCATTTAGCTCATAAACTGGATACAGTAGCCTGCACGCTAGAAGGTGAACCTACTTCCGTCTGCTGACGCTCTCCAGATAACAGTATCGGAGTGTAATAATAATAATAATTCAATTTTTTTGTGATTGTGTCGTATGTATTATATTTCCATTGTGGACCTAATTCGGCTTTTTAATAGCTATTTCCTTTTTCAAAATGTTTTATAGACTTTTAAGATACATAAATTAAATTAATTTGAATTTTTAAATGATTTTTATACCATGACTTTTGTAACTAATTAATTAATATTTATATATTTTGAGATAAACAGTGTCACATATACATATTCAAACAAAAACATGAAAATGTTTACATTATATTAATGTATATTAATGAAATAACATTGTAAATAGTGATCTCATTTGTGTTGTCAGTATTTTTCAAATATTGTATGCCTTATACATTTTTTGATACGCAAGTTATATTTTGTATGAGGCCTGTATCTCAATCATTGGTTAAACTACTCAATCACAGCTATAACCAGTGATTACAGCTTACTCAACTACTAACCATTGATTGAAAAATCAGGCCTAAGTGTGCAATTTTCAACATGTTTTACTTTTATTTATGTTTATGACCATGTAAAATACTTTGGGTTTTTCATATTTTATTTTATGAAATCATACCATTTCATTTTTAAATGAAAACAAAAAATGTATATTATTGATTATTCTAATATTTTAAAAAATATCAGTTATTGACTCTGAAATGTCTTAATGTCTGAAAGTGATTAATGTATTTTTCAAAGTGATCTATTTTTGTTTTGTGCCATTTTATTTAAATATATAATTTTGTTTTTTCACTCAAATACTGACAGTCATGCCAGTGATGTATATTAATTTTAACTGTTTTTTTTTTCATTGATGTTTTCACTATCATAATATTTAGACTTCTATTAAGCTGTATTTACGGTGCAAATTTTTATATTTCTCATTTGAAGAATGCTCAAAGTGCATTTCATGTATGTATATAAACTCGAAATTGAAAATTTAAATCGAAAAAAAATTAATTTGTAAGTAAACACTTTGCAATGTTAATTCAAACTGTAACCATAATTATTCTATGTAATATTACCGATATTTTATTTTGTGTGAATTGACTGAATCATTTTATTAATTTTAATCTATATTTTATTGTGAAACTGCACATTTCGAAAACTAATGTAATTTTATGAACATTTATACTTTGAATGACTTAGTTTTCATACACGAAAAATAAAGTATCCATCCCTTGAGGGAAAACCATCTTATACTCTTAAACACAAAACCGATTGAATTTTGAATGTTCATTGATTGATTCGCATTTTAGACATATTTTTGTGATATTTTCATATTTAAATTTATTTTAAATGAATCAAGATCAAAATCCACTATTAAACAATACTCTATTTTTATATTATTTATTTTATATTGTTTTTAAAGGTAACATTTATTTTAGATTACGTGTAAGTTGGGTAATATATTATTTTTTAAGTTAAATGTTTTCATTGAAAAGAATGTGATTGAAATTATAATGTAATATTGATAAATTTACATTAAATATAATAAAATTTCTCAAAATACAGACGTTTTTTCTATCTTCATACTGAAAACCACATTAAATCTCATAAATTGGAAGAGCGTTTAATTATTTTTCATTGGAAGCACTGGTAGTCTATGACGCCTGAAAATTTGTGACATCAATGACATATTTTATTATAGGATTGAAGATCGTCAAGTAAATGTTGGATTTAAGTTTTAATGTAGCACCAGCTAATCATAAGTTTTTATTTTGATCTAGTAATTATTTCTTTAAACAGTAGAATGGTTGCGGGGTCATTTAAAATAGTAGAGCAAAAAGACCATTTGTCAGGAATTCAAGAATATTATATTTGAATTTCAAAAATTCATAGTTTTTATATCGAAAGTAATTCAAAGATGATTAATATGTCGAATTCTACATTCTAGCTACAATAGAAAATAATGTATCACATTTTCGGAGTGTTTTGTTTTCATTTACTTCGAAATGCGAATTTCAAAAAGGAAATATGAGGTGAAAAAACCCAAGAGTGGATCAGATGTTCTCAATCTCCCCTAAATTGTTTCCAATTTTTTTGACGTTACAACACTAGGTTATATTCTTCAAAGTTGCCACACTAATTGCAGATTTCGTTTCAATACTGTCAAATATTTGTGGTTATGTATTTACTTTAGTAACAAGTTCCCAAAGTATAAATTGTGCGATTTTTAAAATGTTACGGCCTTGCATTAGACTTTTGAATATTTTTAAAAATTCCAAAAACAGTTTCATCAATATTGCGCTTTTTAGTAAATGTAGATTTAATAAACTTGAATGTATCCGATTCACAAGCACTAATCCCTCAAGGAAGAATAGCAAAATCCAGAAAATCTCGTCGATATTATCGAATTATTTCAAGTTTGATACTGCTACATCACAATCAATAGTCCAATTGAATAAACATTTGGCTAATTATGAATTGAATATCATCGAAAAAAACTCACAGATTTGTTCTCATTATAATATTGATAAAGAAACGCTCGAGAATAATTTGTGGTTGCTCGAATTTGATCCAGGTGCATTTTAAAAATAAAATACATTGTATTTTACTTTATATTATATTTTATGTTGTAATTGCAGATAAATTACGTAAAAAACTACACGCCGTATCTAAAATGAACATAACAGATATAAGACACGGAATACCATTTTTATCACTTTCTCATAAGACTTTGATGAGCCTTTATTTTCGAATCCAAAATGAAGCCAGTGTTGTTCCTCATAGTAATAGATTATATTATCTAAGTGAAGAATTAAAGGTAATCTATTTTCTTTTTCAAATTAACTTTGTTTATTTAACTTTTATCCAACCTAACTTTTATTTTATTATTTTTCAGATAGATCCACTCCTATTAGCAGAACAATTAAGTAAACGTACTTTTATATACACTATACCATTTGAAAGGCTTCAAAGTACATTGGGATATTTAATAGGTTTTTATTTTATATAATGTCAATACTTATTATTTACCTATTTTCATAACTACCACATTCATTCTAGTTTTTTTTTTTTTTTATTGAAATCATAATGTAAGAGAACACTGAAGAAATTCATAGATAATTTTCTTTCAAATGTTTATTTTAATTTCTTTACATTTATAAAAGTATACATACATTTTGTTTTTCTTCATTAAAAACATGATTTATTTCGTTAGAATATGGCATACACTCTGATAATATTATCAAAGATCTGTGGGTTTTAAGATGCAAACCTGAACGAACAAAAGACAGATTAATGAAATTTCAAATGGCTGGAAAAGCTAAAATGATGCCCTGGATGGTTAAATGTTCCGAGTCTGTTCTTAAAAAGTAATATTGAATTTTCATACTTTTATAATATGACAATTTTTAATAATTAAGGCTTTTTGATCACAAAGTATAAATATTACATTTTAGATCAACCAACCTTTCAATAACAACTAAAAAAGTTCTAGGTGAAAATAATTCTTCCTTGAATTATTTAGCAAGTAGACTGAATTGTTCTTTTGATATTATCTCTGAAATGTGCAGCAGAACATCTTCTATAAAACATACACGAGTCTCAAAAGTACAATGAAATATACAGGCCGAGGTTATATATTGTACATATTTTACAATTTTTAATTTGTATCTTATTATTTCAGCTTAAGAATATTCTTGATTACTTCTTTTCTATGGGTTTTAGTGAAAATGATTTAATACTAACATCTAGAATATTTGCTCATAAATTGGAAACCATGAAGAAAAAAATTCAAGTTTTGCAATCACATGGTGTGAAAAATATCAATCTCAATGTCATATGTTTAAGCAATCGAGATTTTAGAAAATACACTGAAAAATTAGAAAATGACAAGAGGTTACAAAAGAAATGTAAGGAGTTAAATAAAAATTGAATTTCTAATCATAATTATTCACATTAATCTATCAATGAATCTTCTAATTTATATTTCTCAACACACCTGTTCTTTCATATTTTTACAAAGAAATGTTTTTAGACTGTTTGTGAAAATGTGACGAGTTAAAATGTATGAACAATGCTGCCGCTGACAATCTGCATTGATATTCTTGTTGATTCATATCGTGTGACCATTCAACTCTCCCCCAATATGTACACTAAAAGTATTGCTGAATTAAATATATTGCAATCATATTAATTATCATCAAAATTGAAAAATTCAACCTGAAACTCTTCTTCCAATCTCGATAAATACACTGCCTTTTCTGGTGAAATATTTCTTTCAATCACGGCTAACATGAGTATTACAGATTTCAGTGTATCGACTCCAAACGTAAATCCTAATAAATGATATACATATATTATTGTATTGAAATGTTTTTAAAAATTCACATGAACTATTTTAACACCATTTAAAGCTGCAAAGTTATATGATAATAAGTGTTTTGTCAAAATACTTGTAGTATCTTGAGATAATACTGGAGCTTCAATTCCTCTACTTTTTACAATATTTACTCTAAAGCGATCACAAAACCATTGAATTATAGGATCCCATTCTTTTTTCTGCAGTTCATATAAAGCATCATCCTCCTAAAACACATAATATATAATTTGTACAAATCTATGATACAGATTTTCCATTTCAAACTATAAGTTAAGAAAATTGAATCAAACCATTTTCATTTATTATCGAGATTCTTTTACATTATACATGAATATTGCAGGTTCATTTACATTGTCATTGCAACCAATGTTATTATTCAATGAGTAAACATGATACATGTGACGTTGGCTGCAATGACAAATGTTTTTGAATTGCTTATGAAACTTTTATAAACATGTATTAAGTAAACTTCACATAACATATTTCCGAATGATGGAATGCATATAATAGTTTGGAAAATATTGAGTTTGAAGTGGAAAATATGTATTAAAAATATAAATAATATTAATATAACTTACATGTGATTGAAATAGCAAAGTATCGGTTGTTAGGCAAGTAATCAAATAATTAACGATATCTACTTTATTCAAATTATTGGGATTGTCTAGTACTGTACTACATAAAGCGGTCTGTAAAAAAATAACTCAATGAATTTAAATTCATTAACAAAATACTAAGCATCCTTCACAATATGGATGTGATAATTTCTCAGTATATTTTTTTTGTAAAATTTGGATTAATATAGGTATCTTACAAGGTGCATAGAACTTTGTTGAATTGTATCTATTTGAGAATCCCATTCAGCAGAAATAGCTAAAGCGAGTGGTTCACTTTCTACATGAAACGGTTTACCAGCTGGCGTTTTTAATTTGCGTTGATCTAAAGTTATTTCAAATTTTCCATCGCTATGTAGTATGCTGGTATTTTTATAGAACCTTTTTCTTGTAGCTGAAAAATAAAGATTCAATAAATTATATGATATTGATCAAATATGCACTTTTACACACCATAGTTTGCTACTCGTAAAACTTCAAAGGGTTTATATTTTCGAAATAAAATAGAGCTTTGAACGTATTTGAACATTTTAAAAATTTGACGTTTGAAGTTATGAATGTATGGATTTGATTTGACGTTTTTGGTCCAAAGACAGTTTGATATACAATTGACAAAAGAATGGCTTTTACAAAAAAATGTGCCTACCTTGATAGGGGAGGATAGAGAGACTTGATCCCCCTTCTCCCGTTCTAGAAAAAACAATAAGCGATACATTATTTTCTATTAACAGCAATGGTAGACTTTAATGTTTAATGGCAAATGGCTATAATGGGATCTTTTTAAATTTCAGATTTCAATCAAAATTAAAAATCGTGTGTTTTTTGTCTAAACCGTGACAATATGTGAGCATCATATTCACACCAAATCAGTAGCCACATCAAAAGAAATCGACGCTTTCTCTCTCTCTCTCTCTCTCTCTCTTCGAGTTCGAGTGTTGCCATCGCGAGTGTTGCAATGCAATCGTGAACCGTTCCAGGTTCTGGCTTCAAGGTTCGACGTTCGAGCTCGACCTCTCGTCGGCTCGTCGGCTCATCATCGTTTTCAGTCTCGTCTTTGCTGACGGAGACTGACGGTCGAACCGCCTCCATCGTCATCATCATCGCCGAATCCAACTCGACTTCCTGATGAAATTTCCATCATCATCGTCTTCATAATCATCAGTTTCGCGAGCGTACGCGAAAACTAAAGAATCCTCTCTACTACGAGTACCTGAACGGACTGTTTTCTTCGGACGCTCGAGTCAACTGATATTTCGTTTGCATTCGACGGCTTCCGGAGTCAGCTCTTCGAAGGTCGACATGGCTGACGATCGTCTCTACGAACTTCTCGGGGTATCACGTGATGCCTCCGACGAACAGATTAAAAAGGTTTCAAAATTTCGTCATTTAATCGTACATAACCTTACTTCTTATCTCTGCATGGTTCGTACTTCTATTCCGACTAGTTGGCAATTTGACTATGCTCAATCAGCATTTTTTTCTTTTTGATTCGATTTTTTTTTCGATTTCTTGATCTTTCTGAATCATGCTTGATCATTTGAATGATAAATATTTATTTTTGTTATTGCAATGACTATTATAAGAAAATGGCTAGTTATTCTGACTCTCCATCTTCCATCTTACGATGAACTCGATATAAATCTTAAGCTAACCTTATTTTTGGCATATATGCTGATAAAGTTGTGTCAAACCCAGTCTTTCAGTCCTCAGTAGGTTATAGCCATCAAATTTTAAATAAAAAGCAATTGACCAACAATTAAAAGATCAGACCTCAGTGTATTATAGTAGCATTTATGTATATGACGACTGAAAAGGCCAAGGGCTACAAGTGACATCAGAGTAATGTTGAAAAAACGCGTTCAAAGTTGACCATGTATTAGGAGGTCGAGTGATTTGATGATATATCTCGGCACACTTTCCGAATTCATTCATATCCTTTTACATAGAAGCGATCCTTGTGCGTAACTCAATTTCAGCGAAAAATGTCACTTGTAACCCTTGCCCTTTTCGATCGTTAAATATATATATATATATAATATATATGAGCAGCATTTTTTATGTAATTTAAACTGTTCTGTTTTTATCTCTTTTATAGAATTACAGAAAATTGGCTAAAGAATTCCATCCTGATAAGAATCCAGAAGCTGGAGATAAATTCAAGGAGATAACTTATGCATACGAGGTGCTTTCCGATCCAGACAAACGTCAATTTTATGACCGATATGGCATGAAAGGAATGCAAGACGGTGGATATGATGACGGTCCTATGTCCGGTGGTATTTTTTCGCAGCTCTTCGGTGGAGGTCTTTTTGGTATGGGAGGAATGCGTGGTGCCGGCATGAGACAGAGACTTCGCGGAGAGGACACCGTACATCCTTTAAAAGTTACATTAGAAGACGTCTACAATGGCAAAACTTCTAAATTAGAACTTAGTAAAAATGTTATATGTAAATCTTGTAAAGGCGTAGGCGGAAAAACAAGAACTACATGTAAAGAATGCAAAGGCCACGGTATAAAGGTGACATACAAAATGTTAGTTCCGGGCATGACCCAACAGTTGCAAAGTCGTTGCAACGAATGTCAAGGAGAAGGCACTACATTTAGCGAAAAGGATCGTTGTTGGACCTGCAAAGGCAATCGCGTCATCACCGAAACCAAGATGCTCGAAGTGCACGTTGATAAAGGCATGAGAAATGGTCAAAAGTTCTGTTTTAGTGGTGAAGGTGATCAGCAGCCGGATATGCAACCCGGCGATGTAATAATTATACTTCAGCTTAAAGAGCATGCTACTTTTCAAAGAGTTCATGACGATTTGTATATGACGCAAACGATTACTGTGACAGAAGCTCTTTGTGGGTTTACTTTTGTGTTGAAACATCTTGATGGACGCGAATTGTTAATTAAAAATGAGCCTGGAACTGTGATAGCGCCCGGAAATGTAAGGGGTATCAAAAACGAAGGGATGCCACATTATAAAAACCCATTCGAGAAAGGCAACTTGTACATTAAATTCCAAGTGACCTTCCCCGATAATCAGTTCCAAACGGAAGAAGTTTTGAAAAGTATAGAGCTTCTATTGCCACCTCGTCCACCTTTCGTTATGCCAACTGATGATAATGTAGAAGAGGTCGTCATGATGGAGTACACGGAAGATAAAAGGGAAGAGGCATATAATAATGACATGGGTGATGATGATTTTGCTTGTCATGGCCCGAGCATGCCGTGCGCTCAACAATAAGTGATGAAATTCATTCGAGAACATATTGTAACATCTTATTCCATCATACTGAAATACTTTGTGTGCAATAAGTTTCTGCATGAATATTATTAATCGATTTTTTTAAACCTAATATGCACTGGGACAGTATTTCAACTAGTATTAAGTTGACAATTAACGATCTACTTACTGATATATTCGATCGGTGTTTGCACCGGTTTAGTTGACTTACTACTAGGCAAAATTATTGTCTGAATGCAATCGAGGCATTAGTACGAAATTATTTTTGTTTCCGATTTTCATGTTTCGTTCGTTCATATACATTTTTAATTCAATTCAATTATAAATATGACACATGAGAAATATATAAATTCTTTCAATCAATTTTTCTTTCATTTTAATAATTTCAGTACCTTTAATATAATTTCAAGTTGAATATTTTAAAAATTGAATCAAACTTTCACTTAAAATATTTCCATTTGATTTTTGAAACGCTGAACATTGGGAGTGGAAAATGTGTACCTTTGAGAAAAAAATGACCGATGGTTCATGTTCAAATAAAGTAATCCACTTTATGAGTAGAAAGCCAGATATATTAAATTTTATTAGTTTTCAAAATCATATACAATTTGCTTTTTGTTTAATAAAGCCCACTACAATTAAATAATAATTAATATAACTAGTTTTGAAACGATTTTTCATATTAAATAAAACTTTAATTTAAAATTAAATTATAATAAAAATATATATACGTAATGATTATCGTATAAATAACATAGTTGTGTCAAATGCATATAATTGTATTCAAAACATAACATTTAACTGTGTTTTCCATTCAAACATAACATACCTAGTGTGTTTTAATAGCTATAATAAAGTCTATACTAAATTCTTTATTTACAGTTGATTTCTAATTATGAAATCTTTCATATTATGAAACCAAAAAGTCATGTTGTGTACTTTTCAATTTGTAATAGTACAAAGTTTAACTTAATGAAAAAATATTATTCAATTCACAATGAGAAAAAAATGAATAAGTATCCATTAGATCATATATAAAAACAAAATATGCCAAGGGGATCAAGTAATCTGGCAGCAAATTCAGAGAAAAATACGCTCAAAGTTGAGTGTGTATTGTCACATGTACTGGGTAGTGAAACAAGTGATTTGATGATATATCAACACAGATTCTGAAATAATTTATATCCTTTTGCCACCAAACACACCAACATATATAAAAACAATTTCGATACTCAACCCAATTAAAAAAAAAAAATACTTATCCCCTTCTATTTCGTTGTCATATCTGAAAAAAAAATGCAACGGAAATCGCAAATACATATTTCTTCCATTTATAAACTTGATAAATACAAATTATTACTTTTTTATGTAAAATATCTTCAGCAAAAAGGGATGATTGGAAAATTTGAGCAGCTTGTATTGAAGTATTTTTGAATGAATTATTCATCCAGAAAATAATAATATCATAATAATGAAATATTTAAATTGAAAAAGACATTGCTTAAAAAAACCTAAGGCCAGCGCAAATGAAACTTAGCTCCAATGATAGATATAATTGAGTAAATAAAAAATGTATAGGGGGCATAATCAAAATCGATGACAAAATTGGGTAAAAAGCTATTTGAAATTGAATTCAGAGCGAAAGGTATTTACAAGGTCTAACAAAGTGTGAGCGAAACAAAGCAGGCCGCCTTTAAAATCAGCGAATACTCGCCACGGTGTGAACCAAGTAATCGAGCATGGTATCTCTTTCTCACTCACATTTTGTGAGAACTCGTTAACACCTCTCGCTCTAAATCCGATTGCAAATAGGTTCTTATCCAATTTTGCCATCAATTTTGATTATGCCTCTATGCACTTTTTATTTACTCAATTATATCTGTCATTTGAGCTAGGTTTCATTTGCGCTGGGCTTGGATTAATTTTTCATACAAAATGGGTATTGACCTTTATAAGAATTTCAATGCAATATGAAAAAAAATCAAAGAATTATTTAATCTCCTCAGAATTCACAACATATTCAAATTTTATGAAAAAAGTAAAAAAGTGAAAGCATTGGTATGTTTAAAAATTATTAACTTAATCCTTTTCCACGATTTTTGCGAAATTTATATTAATGTAAGGATCATTATTATCATGCGACTTATAATCAGCCCGCTGTGTTTACATATTTCATAATCACATGCATCATCATTTGAAAGCTGTTTATTGCTAATATTCACAATAGTTCAATTTTATTGAGAAAATTATTTATTAAAATAAAATCTTGTAAATGAAGAAGCACATATTCAAAAATATATAAGTTTATAAAATTATTTACTTTACATAGTGAAAAATTTGAATTCATTAAATGAAAAAATATAAAACAATGAAATAGAAACCAATAAGATATACACAAATACAAAATTTCTGTCATGTTATTAAGTAATAAAAAGTCACACGATTACATTTGCTATAAGTCAATAGCAAAGACGAATGAGAATCAGAAAATATCAATTTCTATACAAAATATCAAAAATTTCATATTGAACATGACATTTTGCAAGTCACATTATTTTCAATATTAGTTAATACCAAAACATAAATATAAAGCAACCTATATAGTAAATTGTAAGAATATTTACTTGCACAAAATAATGCAATAGAATAGTTAATAAACAGTTTTCAAATAAAATATACACATGCAACACTTTTCAATACAATTTAAGTAAATTAAAATTATTAATATCACTATTTGCCTGCATCCCATTTCGTAAGCAAATTAACTGTTTATCTAATGAGACAAGTAACACAAAGTTTTGAAGGTCCAATACAATCATCGTGACAAAATACACCACACTTTTTGCACACAATCATTGCGCGCAGATTGCAAACACAAGCAGAGTCACTGGGCAATGTTTCCTTGTGTGTGTTCGGATACACGCTTGCATCAGGACACCTAGTCGGGTCAATTGTGGCAAGAAAATGAGAATCGTCTGCGTAGCAAGTTGGTCGTCTGGAGACAGCTTGAGTCGCAGGACTTGGACTGTGAGATTGAGAAGGTATGTCTTCAGTGTTTTGAGATTCTGTTGCACTCGCAGGACGGCTCTGTGTTCTGTTGTTTCCAATGCACATTTGAATCTGAAATGAATGATATATGTGAATAAACATCTATTTAAAAATAAATTGAATGATTATCAAAATTACCATATTTGGATTATTTGAAGGAGGGGCACTTGAAGCTCTAGGAGCAACACCCGATGTTCTTTGGACAAGAATGTATTGTCCTACTCCACTCGAACGACTTTCCACGATCTATAATAAAATTCACAACATATATTGTGACGTACAACATTTAACTGAAAAAAATTTTGAAACAATATTTACTTCTGAATGTGGTAGAACAGCCATGTTTACTGGCATTCCTTGGTTGAAAACGTGTCTCACCATGACTTGTGGAGGCTGATGCTTAATAGTGGGCATCGTTGCTAAAGGAGGTGGAGTGAACCGGCGCGGCGATGATTTATTAGAAGTTGATACTCTAGTGGCGTTCAAAAGCGATGGAGGTGGCTTCAATTGACATCTCAGTTGATCACGATTCGGACTGTTTTGGATGACTGCCTGGCAGATTTGATAACTTCTTTCTAAATTGACAGCTCCAGGTGGAAGTTTATTGGAACTTCTGTTCCTGTTTGAAAATAAAAACCAAATGAAATATAACTTGTTTTCTGCAGATAGTTTAAATAACATGAATTGTTTTGTATGTGATTTATAACGAATAAAAAATACAAGCTTACCTGTTATTACTAGATTCTTTGGAAAATGATTTTGATTTAGATTTAACTGTTGCCGCCGTTTTCGAAGAGTTATTAGTAATCGGAGAATATGATGGCACATTTTGTGTCACTAGGGGAATATTTTTTGTAATATTCGACGTCACACCTGTCTCAGTTATCGAGAGAGTCGATACAGTTTGTGGAATGCTAAAAGGTTCTATTGTAATCGACACTGTGTTGACTGTTGAAGATTCGTTATTAGAAACTACACTTTTTGAAAAACTGTTGTCAAGAATGAGATTCGATTCAGATTCCATCTTTATCTCTGAATTGGTCGACAAAGCGCTAGGAAAAACAGTACTATTACTCGGATTAGAAATAAGTTTTACGGGCTCGGATATTTGAAGCGGTTTTTCACTCCAATGTGTATTTAATTGATTTTGATCCCATTGTGATTCAGAAAATACATTTTGCAATTCATCTTTGAATTCTTCTTTAACGGGCGCATTCTAAAAATGAAAATTGAACTTGAAGATCATCAATTATCAAAAAAAAAAAGTCTGTAAGAAAAAATACTTACAGAACTACCATCATTATGAGTATTTGTGACAATCGATATAGGAATTGTTTCAACATGAGAAATAGACGTTACGTTCAGATCCATTATTTCATTTTTTACGGAATCTAAAAAAAAAATTGTATCGATGTTACATTAATTCTAAATGTGAATAAAATCATATCGAAATATCGTATAATGTAATTAAATTACCTTCGGATACGTTAAACGTAAAAAGATTCGGGTTGATGATTTCGGTTCGAGATGTGACGGGAACTTCTATCTGATGAACGTCCATCGAATCTGCAACAAATTTTAAGTTAAGTGTCGAGTCTCAGTTTATAGATTGAAAAAAAAAAATCTCGTATACTTTTAGATTCGGCGACGGATTCCAAAACGAAAGATTCCGCATCTCGAAAATTGTCATCGTTGATCAAATTCTTTTCGTTTAAAGATTCGATAGTATCGTCGATCACTCGTTGAGGGCAATCGTTCTCCTCTAAGTTTGTATATTCGGGAATATTAGGAAAACCGTCGTTTTGTTCATTTATATCAGAATCCATATGAATCACTCTGTCGAATATATTGTCAGAGTTTACGTTTTGATATTCGTCGTTGTTTCCCGACGAACATTCAGAAATCTGAGGCTGACAATTTTCAGAGTCGAAGTTTTCGATTCGGTCGCCGTTGAACTGCGATTCGCGGCTTCCTTCCGCGTCGTTATCGTTCGAGACGAAAGACTCGGTTCCGATGATTTCGTCTAAAGTTTGTCGCGACGGATTTCGATCGCCGTCTTCGGAAAAAATTTGACATTTGAAAGCGGATTCGTCGTTCGAATCGCTCGAAAACTCCATCTTCGTCCCGCATCCTTCGATTTTGGCTTCTTCCGGGTCGAAGGCGGGATTTTTGTCTTCGTATTCGTACGGAACGTCCTCGTCGGACCGCAACGCGTCGCGAGAGCCGTCGAATTCGTCCTCCTTCCGCCGGACTCCCTTCGAGAGCCGGACTTCCGAGCGGTCCTCGTTCGACTCGGGCTCGGGGCTCGGTCCGACGGCGGGCTCCTCCGGTTCGAACTTGGCCTTCTTGCCGGCGAACCTCGGCTTCGGATCGGGGACCGGTCGCTTCTCGGCCGTCGGGGGGTCGTCCGGCTCGGGCCGGACTCGGCGGTCGGCCTCCGGCAGCAGCAGCGGATCGACGTCGTGGATCTCCTCCCGCTTGGCGTCGTCGTGCGCGAACGGGAAGGGCGCCGGGACGGCCGCGGCCGGGTCGACGTAGTGCGGGTCGGCGACTCGCTCGGCCCGTCGCTGGCGGCCGCGGTGCCGGCGGGCCCGCGCCGCCGCCCTCGTGACCGCGCCGCCGACCCTCTCGGCGCGCCTCTCCCGCCTCGAGGACCTCTCGCGCTCCCGTTCGCGTTCCCTCTCTCGCTCCCGCTCCCGCTCTCGCTCCGTCTCGCGCTCCCGCTCCCGTTCGCGCTCCCGCTCTCGTTCCCTGCGAGCCCTCCTCGGCTTCGGCCGCTCCGCCCGGTAGTAGAGCACGCTCGGCTGGCGCGAGTCGCGCCTCTCGCCCCACACCGGCTCGAAGTGCTTCAGCTTCCACGGGTCGAGCCGGCCCCGGTCGCGCTCGGCCTCCGCGCGCAGCCTCTGCCGGTTCTCCGGCGTGAACTCGCCCTCGGAGAGGCCGTCCCGCCAGTCGAGGCACGCGCGCGCGAAGAACTCGTTGCTGAGGCTCGAGGCGGCGAGCCCGCACCCGGCCGCCGGCCTGTCGACGGCCGGCAGCAGCTGCGCGAGCTTGCGCTGGTAGAGCGCCGGCAGCAGCGCGAACGTGCGCTCGTTCAGCAGCGCCCTCAGGTTCGCGTCGACGAGGATCGAGTCGGGCGTCTCGAGGTCTATCCTGCCCTCGCGCGTCTGCCTCAGCTGCGCGGCGGCCGAGAGCCGGCGGCCGGCCCGCGCGCGGCCCCTCGCCCTCGGCGGCACGGCGAACCCGGGGATCGAGGCGAGCACCTCGCGCATCGTCGGCGCGCGCGGCTCGGCGACCGGCCGCACGATCAGCCGCGAGAGGCCTCGGCGTCGGCCCGCGCGCTCCTCGGCCTCCGTCGGCCCCCCTCCGCCGGGGGGCTCGACTCTCTCGACCGGCTCGAGCGGAGGTTCGCCCGCCCGGCCATCGTCGTCGTTGTCGTCGTTCCGCGGCTCCGTCTCGGTCTCGGTCGCGCTCGCGTCTCCGCCGTCGCCCGCTTCATCCGCGTCGTCCTCCATGCTTCAGCCGGCGGCCATCCCCCGGCGCCTCCGGGAACTCGGACGTCCGGTTCCGGTTCCGGTCGACGCCGACGCCGACGCCGATTCCTTTATATCGTCCGATCGGCGAGACGTCGCAGTCGTCGTCGTCGTCGTCGCCGTCGTCCGCCCGAAGTAGTCGCGAGCGCAGATTCGACGACGCGCTCCCGATTCCGATTCGATCGGCGATCTCGACGAATTCGAAACTCCGTCGCGCCGCCGATTATTTTTCGATCGTCGAAAACGAATCGATCGTTTATATTTTGTCGATCGTTTTCATTTTATCGGTGTTTATTTTTCGCGTACGCCACGTTCCAGATAATGAACAGATGCGTCGTCGACTCCTTTCCTCTCATTGTCAGATTTCACCCGAAAATTCATTAATATTTTACCCTTTTCGATCTCCTTTCTGAAACTTAACTTTTATTTGTACGATTTTAATCATTTTTTTTCGATATTATGAAACTATTTAGATTATTCGTTCACTTTGATTCATATAAATAATTTTATACTGTTTATTTTTTTTCAAATATCATTTTTTTACATTAAACAAGACGAAAACTTGCTTTATAATCGACAATTTGTCGCAAACGAAAAGCCAACCCACCGTCGAACGTCAACTGTCAAATATCGATACGAAAATCGTAAACAAAAATTGACAGTTATCGTTTCGAAGTTGACGTTTTTAAATATCTTGATCCGTTACTCCCTTATTTTTATACGTGCCACTATTCTAACTCTACGCTACCCCTAAAAATTATACGTGACAGATATTCGTCGATGTACTCCGCTATCGTTAATTAAAAAGTTTTCCTTTTTCCATATCTTGTCGATGTCCTATTTCTACGTTTTTTCTAAAAATGTTCGATTACAATGAATTTTATTATTCGACCGTTTGTCATGTATGCAAAGTGAAATCTAAAGACTTGAAAACTTGTCAATCCTGCAAATTATACCGATATTGTTCCGTCGAACATCAAAAATTACATTGGCCTCATCACAAGACGATCTGCAAATTCGTAACTGGATTTTATCACTCGCCTTCTCACTTCAACGAGCGATGGAAAACGAAAATAGTCCTCAAAATCGCTCTGGAAGAGTTTTTAAAACGTCCTCTCGTTCCGGCCGAAAATCAAGTATAATCTCGCTTCTCAAATGATTAACATAAAAGTATCGTTCGATAATGATAACTTTAATTTCAAAGGTATGGATGTTTCCGAGGATATGCCCCGTTTGTTCGGAAAGTCAAAGCAGTAAACTGTTCGACTGCCCCGATTGCCCTTCCGCCAGTTATTGTTCTGATGCACATCAACGAATTCACCAACTCAAACATTCGAATATTTGCAGCGAAATGCGAAAACAGTATATTTATTATTGTGACTTATTGCGAGGTCTTTATTTATCATCATAATATTTCTATATTTGATGCAAAATTTTTAGCCAAGTGCTTTTTTATAGATCAACCTAAATTTCATATAGATATAGACATGAATATTCCATTAAGTACCATAGATAAGCTATTTCATGAAGTTCAAATCGCAAAAAACATTTGTAACACTGATCACATGAGAAAAATCGAGAGATTATCTCATGTTATGACTGTTTTACACGCCCTAAGGTTATCGAAGTTTTTGGTGGATTCCAAAATTCCTCAAAATTTTCTTACTATACATATTATCGGTGCTACATATGAATATGATAATTTCAATAGGTATTTCATTCAACATTCTAGTTTTATGAATATTATTAAATACAATATGTATATTAAAATATCTATTATTTTAGACAAATCATTGAATTGCTTTTCCACTGGTTAGTCAATTTAGAGGAAATAAAAATTCTATTTGTCGGACCTGAACTTCAAGTGAACAAAGAAGATTCCTGGAAATTTTGCAAAAATTGTGATAACAAAAATGTTTTTTATGAATACGCTCCCATTTTGTATTCTGAATATTTAAATAATAATACTAATAAGATAAAATCTGAACCCGATATAATTGCAATATTTAATTGTGGCTTCAGTGAATATAGCAAGAACGACAGTACCAATCCTTGGTTACAATCCTTACCATCATTACTGAAGTCTAACGCAGTAACACTTTTCACATCTTACACTTATGATGAATCTGTAAATGATTTTAATGAACTTACATCAGCTTATGATTCAGAATCTTTAAATGGATTAGCTAAATGCCATGAAAATAAGTATCGTAGTCCTATACCATTGAGAGACTGGATCAATTGTGATACAACTTATTACAACAATTACTATTTATCAATTTTGAAAAAGAAGTAAACAGAGTTGATGAAAATCATTGAACGTATCAATGTTGCTGTACTTTATGAAATCTATTTGTGATTTATACATTCCACTTTTTTTTTTCAATAACTTTTAATGCATTTATTAGTTTTCTCTTTTATAAGTACTTTCATAAAATGTGATAAAATATTAACATTCCATTTGAATTATAATACAACTCTTATTGTTAGAGCTGACCTTTCAATCAATGGTAAAATTCCTGTAGCCTTGATAACTTGATGTATTTTTTGAGAGAAATTAAATAGATATGAAAAAATAACAAATTTTATTCTTTTGAAAGTCTGCAACAAATAAATTTATCACATTTCACAACTTATATGTAATCTACATATTTAAGTACAATACACATATCTTTTCTATGAAAAAACTTTTATGTACATATTTTTAAAGTACTCTTTCTCCGGTTGTTGGAACCACATACAGTTTGTTTTCCATTGTATCGGTTAAATTACTAACATCCTTTTTTATATCAAATATACATTCATTATAGTTTTTATTGATTGCGTTTGATTCTAATTCGTCAATTTTAGAAATAAGTATTTTAATACCTTCGAAATTGGCGAAACATTCAGGAGTTACGTGTTTTGGTGAGTGAAAATGAACTTTCATATGATCTCGCAAAAATTGTGATTGAGGAGCAGCGTAATCACAATAATTACAAGTGAAATTAGTTGAAACTTTTGATACTGAAGAGTGTCGTCTCATATGATTATCTAAAGCATCCCGTCTTTGATTTGTGTAAGGACAATATGTACATCTGTAAATTTTTTTATCGTCAACTACTTCTTTACTACTAGCAGCACTAGAGCGTCTTCTATGTAAAAGTTTTAATGTCTGTTGGTCACTGATGGATAATTTAGAACAATCTTTATGAGGCTGTTTAGGAAGACTCTTAATAGCTAATTTTGTGTCACTTGTATTTTGGAAAGAAAACTCTTCAGATTCATTTTTCTTGGAAATTCCTTGCCGAGCAGCTTGAGCATCAGCATTCATCTGATGCTTTCGCATATGTTGAACATAATTGGCATAATACTTCACAGAATAATCACAAATTTCACATTTGTATCTTTGTCTAGAGCCATGTAGAGATAGATGCACCTTATATTGTTCTCTTTTTTCAAATGCAGAAGGACATTTATGGCATTTATAACGTTTTTCTTTCGGTCTGCCATTTTTCAAATATGTAGGATATATAAAATCTGGATTCCCGTGCATCAATAATCCGAATTGAGGATCAGCTTGCAAAACAGGTGGAAAATGATCATTTGGTCTAGTGACTAATTTTTCAGATAGGGCTCTCTTTTCAGCTTTAGTTTTGTGATGATATAAATCTGTTCCAGATATAGGTATGTTTTTGAAATTTGTCTCTTCACTTGATTCATATTCCATTTGATTATCTACATTATCATGAACGGCTTCATGTTTGGCTAAATTTCCAATTGTTTTCACAGCATAGTTACATTGACGACATTTGAAGTTACCTTCTCCTCCATGAAGTGTAAGATGATAATTCAAGGCTGCACTTTTGAAGAATTTTGCCGGACATAAAGAACATACATGTTGTTTCGTAGAATGTTTTGCATCCGACATATTCTCGTTGATGACAGAATCAACAGTTTCACTATCAGACAGTGAAGGTTTCTTGATTGAATCCGATACAACTATCCATACAGGTTCTGATTCATTGACAAATGTTAAAACTGCAACTATTTTCGGTTGAGGATGTTCAGGATGAGTACTATGCATGTTTTGAAGTACTTTGGTTTTGTCTTGATAATCTTTGAAATGGACGTTTTTATGAGCTAACAAATGAGCATGCTGACGAGCTGTATAAGAACAAATTGAACATTGATAAGGTAATCGAATACAATGAAATTTATAATGAATTTGTAATTCTTTCTCGAAAAGAAATCTAGCAGGACAATCTGAGCAAAAATATATGCATTTATTGCTTTGTTTATTTTCAGAGTTAGTTTCACTCGTTTCATTTCCCCTATTACAATAGTTAGATTCTGAAGTATATTTGTATAAATTCAGCTCGCTCATTATTTCTTTCAATTCAACTAATTGTTGCTCGTCTGTTTTATAAAAGTTAACTGGACAAAATATCTTCACATAATCCTCTTTATGAACTTTCGAATGAGATAAATACATATCTATATTGTTGGATGTGAAATTACATTCTGTGCATCTATGCAAATTATGCTCATCCTCATTTGCAATGAATAGATTATGCATCTTTTCGTGTTCAATAATATTGTTTTTTCTCAAGTTCACATAAGGACAAGACCTGCATTTGTACATCTTTTGAAATTCACCAGAAAAAGACACCCACATTTGCACCAAATCCGAATCGTTCTTATTTTGATTTGTCAATACGGAAATGCTTATTTCTGCATGACTTGTAGTATCTGTAGTTGAATTATTAACACATTCCACAACATCTTTTTGAGACAAATTAAAACCATGAACTTTCATGTGCTGATGCAGTAAATGACGTTTAGAAACTTGATAATTGCAAACATCACATTTGAATGGAGCATCATTAGCCTTGTGAAACTGTTCATGATAAGTGAATTGTGATTTACTGTTACTTTCGTATGGACAATCCGAGCATCTGTATCTCTTTATAGGTACATTTTCTGATACAGAAGGTTTACTGTTTTGAATTTGATTGCTGTATTTTTCGGGATCTGTCAAACCGTGTAAGGGCAAATGCTGCATTAATTGTGCTTCAGTTTTCACATAGAATGGGCAAATGAAACATTTGAACGTAGAATCTGCTGTTACGGTGTGTTGCTTTAAATGGCTTTCGTACGATGACTTGTTGACTGCTGTGAAAGGACATCTGGAGCATTTCATGAGTGCATTAACATTTTGTGCTGAATTGGAGCTCTTCGCCGGTATGGCTTTTGAGCAGACGACAACTTTAACATCTCCATTGTGTTTAAGTCGACAGTGCCGCTAAAAATAATATATGATTAAGATTAACCTATTGGTATTTGTTATAGTATTAAAGCTATTTAAATACATTTTTATCGATTCACGTTTTATTGCTAATTAAAATATTAGAGCATGCAGTCACCTGATTCCCAAATATTAAAATTATTAGAAAATTAGTGCGTTAATTATGATTTATCTATTGGTTAATATCTTTCACCCAGTATTGAATTCGAAAACTTTTTTATGGACGTAAAGTATTTAATGATTTGACTTACATTGCAATAGGTCTTTCATTCAAATAAAATGAATTTAAAACGATAGATATCAAGAATACATAAGTGCAGATATTCAGTATTAGACTTACAAAGAGAATTTATGTATGTATTTCAATCACCAATTTTAATGAAACTTGGTAGAAATGTAATGTATGAATATAAACATGAATAATGATGAACTGAATAAATGGCATATTGATCTACTCTGATGCGTAAGTGTTTACCTTTACAATGCAAATGCAAATGCTTTAAGCAATATACTAAATTTAACAACTAATGCCCTTTGTACTGTACTGTATGAGAGTAATATTTTCTCACCATGATTCATATTTATACTGTAATACAATGTAATAACATCAATACAGCTGCAGGTTTTTTCCATGTGGAAGCTACTTTAAGTAAGACAAACTCTGTGCATTCCAAGGAGATGCATGTAATTTAGCTTGCTCTAAATAACGTATTTTCCCGAATATAAGATCAGGTCTTATATTAATTTTACACTTGAAAAACTCATTAGGTCTTATTTTTGGGAGAGGTTTTTGGAGTAAAACAAATGTTTTGTTTCAAACCATTCTTTGAAATTGGAATAGGTCTTATATTCATAGAAATACAGAAGTGTCCACATGGAAAAGATCCATCGTCATATCACAGAGTATTCCAGTACTTACACTACATTTCTATCAAATTTTGTAAAAATTGATGATAAGCTACATGTGATATTCTAAGCACTTATTATTAGATTCAAATATATTTTTGTCACATTTCATACATTTACATATATCCAACTTGTGAATCTAAATATGACAATAATAAAAGAAAATGTTTTAAAAAAAAAATATTTTCTATTTCAGTTTTCCAAACCTTACATACAATGTTTAATGTAAATAAATATTGTAACGTTATTGTGTTAGTAGGTGGTGTTAGATACCTGAATAACATGCTTCCAATTGGATACCTGGTTGCAATGACCACATCGATATGATATGCTAGACATGTCGGAGGTGTTTATCACTTCCAAAGTTTCTGGAGCCTCTGCTAATTCTTCTTGATATGACTGAGTTGAGCTTGATTTTGAATGTTTTCGTACATGCATGAGTAAGGCGTCTTTGCTCGCATTCCTATACAACAGTTTCGATTATAATTTTATGTGAATGATAATGGTAATAGAAATGTATTAAACATAAAATCATGCTGATTATCAACAAAATTAAAAAAATGTTAATTATGCAATAAAGTAATATTAATGAAAAAGATAAATCTGTATATTTAGAATATAAATATATGAATTTACAATTACATATTTATGTGTTTGAACAAATTTATCAATGCGTAAAATGAAATTGAAATATAAATGTTTTAATAAATGTTTCAATAACTTCTAATAATCCATATTATAATTGAAAACTGTGTCCTTAACACACAAAAATTTAATAAAATTCATATTAACACAAATAACAAATATAATTGTTCTAATTCTTAATATTAATGTATGAAATAAGAAAAGACTCCTATGAAGACAATAGTAGATGGGTTATACCTTACGATAATTAAAAATCAAATCTTTCAGGTTTATTTTCCTTCTTTTACATAAAACCTGTAACACAGAGTCTCCTAAAATAAATAGATGTAGATAATATAACAAATATTTACATTTCTACAACTTTCCGAACAATAATGACAAGATGCATTTAATAAAGCAATTTTACTAAAACTGAAAATATGAAATAATGAGTTGAAAGGCTAAAGAAAAGTATTATAGTGCAACTTAAATTTTATTATAGCAATAAAGATAATTTTTACATACAAAAAACATAAATAGCAAAAAAATAGTGGTTTTTAAATTATAAACTTTTTTTGAATTCCCATATGTAGGATTGATTCAAATAATATAGGTACAAAAAATATATAGTAATAGTAAAAACAAAAAAATATTGCTCATCAAAAGCAAAAAAAGAATATGAATTTGAAATTACAGATGCACTTTGTATGAGGAATCATTCAACTACAATACTGATAGTGATTTAAATTTTACAAGTTATGAAATCACTTATATGTAATATGAAATAAACAAAAATTAAGAAAAAATAGTCAACAAACAAAAAAGCATTATGTTTGCAAATAAATAGTTCATACATTTTCCATGCCATATGTATTTACATACAAATTTATATGAACATACAACAATAAAGACTGCTCTTTTAATCATTGGTTTTTAACTATAACTAAATGTATTTTTTTTTTTACAAAATTCGATAGTTATAACTAATGATTACTGTTAACCATTGTCCGGTTATACAGTTATCCATTAACCAACTATTAAAAGATTGGACCATAGTGAAATTTATCATACGTTCATATTTCCAATATCTAATATTCTCAAATGTAAAGTGCTCTAACAAAAATAAATCAGATTCAACTATAGACAAAGCCATATAAAAAGTAAAAAAAAAGTTGAAGTAAGAATATAAAGAAAAAGGAAAAGATTCATGCACAGTATAAACAAAATAAAAAGTGTACTGCAGATTTGGTTAATTTAAAATAAATTACATACTATAAATACAATACAAATAGGTACAATCAGATATTAAGGTGGTCTACATATAACGCTTATGTTCTTTATAAGCACATGCATTTAATAAATATATATCATAATTACCTATAATCACACTTTTTGCACTTCCACATAGATTTTCTCGATTTTTTACTTTCAGTTTTTTCGCCAATGACACTAGTTTTATGTTCTTCGACACATGACGAGTTATGCGTACGCAATTCATAAGAACTGTTCGATGCATTTTCTTCCAGCGATTCCGGGTGTAAAGAAGACATATTGTGGAAGGTTGTTGTGTTTCCACAATTTCCTCTGTTTTTCCTATTAAACAAATTTAACGATGCAGAAGAAGCTACATCAACGGAGGGATCCGAAATTTGCATTAAAGTTAAATATTTATTGTACTTGCTATAGTTTCTTCTCCCGGTCTCGTCAGTCATCAAAACTTTGGCCTTAGCGTGATCGGGATCTCGAACGGATTTTAATCTTATATGTTTCGTAATATCCCATCTCCAATTCGATTTATAGGAACACAAAGAACATTCGAAGGGTTTCTTATTCAAATGTCCCACTATATGAACGTGGAAACGTGATGCTGTAGAAGCCCAGAAGGAACAATGAGGACATTTGAAAACTTTTTTTCCACTATTGGTAGAATCGTTTTCGTTCAAAGATACATTATTATTGTTGTTGTTGGGTGTAGAGGTTATGACTTTGGTATTATCTATGCTCACATCAAAGTTTTCTGTAGTTGTTGTATTATTTTTGTTCATTATAGGATTCCAAACAAAAACAATATTTTCCATAGGATGTGGAGCCTGTGGACCATCTGCAGAAGGTTTCACCTCTGCTATTGGATGTACTGAAACATGTTGATCTTCATTGCCGATTATTTGGATTGTTTCTTGGTTCTTGTTAGTCAAAAGACATGTTTGTAAATGTAAAACTAAGTCTGAACTAGATTTACATCTATGACGACAATGTTGACATCTTGTAGAGCCTAATCCTGATGATGGAATATTTAATTGACTCAATTTAGCATCGTCCACGTGAGGTATTTTATCAGAAAAACTATTCGGTGAAAAGTGTTTGGGAATACGCTCTTTCTTTTCACACGTAAGACTACCATTTTCAAATGCTGCAGACATTTTTTCTTTATACAATTTATCGAATATAGATCCAGTTTTCTTTTTGTTAATAGTTTTAACTATTCTAGGTAACGACTGTTGAGATGATTCATCACTTTTGGTTGATAAACGATCAAATTGTGATTGATCTATGCTATCATCGTTACACTGAATTTCAGATCTATCTCCTTCAGAAAATGGATTTTGTACATAAGGAGATTTAGATTCCTGAACTAAATTGTCTACATTTTTTGTGAGAATGCTTAAATTTAATGGTAACATATTTGAATTTATGGTTTTGTTTATTTGGCTCCCACTTTGCATATGTAAGGGTATCAAATTAGGAATTGGTCTTGGAGTCTTTTTCATTTGTACTTTATGGGTATTGTCTTCTTTTCGAACATCAGAACTATTCCAATCTATTTTCATAATATTGTTTTCATCGCATATATCTTGATTATCAATAAAACAGTTTTCAATGTGTAGCTTAGATTTCATTTCGTCGGCTTCACTTGAATCCATAACACTGTTCTCATCACAATGAATACTATTTTGTGAAATACTAATATTTGTACTGTCGTTTTGATCATTAGTGACAACCTCCCTCTGAAAATATCATATTGAACAATAAAATAACAAATATTAATAATTGAAACTATTTTAAGTGAATAACATTTTATAGGGAATCTAAAGCAATCGATCACCTTTCATGTTAATTAGTTACAGTTCCACTACGTAATTTAATGAAAATCATACCCAGGCAGCCCTCCAACTAACGATAAGAATTGTCAAAATTCACGTGAGAGACAAAAGAGAAAGATGCGCAGATGTACAATGTATACATACGTACATTCGTCATACTTCCATCTGTTTTTCGTCACTCGCGTGGATTTTTGACAGTTCATAGTTGGAAGTCTGCCTGTAATTTTTAATGATATTACATCAAAATAACGTAACAGAGCTGACACAAATCAATTAGAAAAAACAATCATTGTGGATCCCCGATATTCAAAATAAAACTTGTGGTAATTAATGAAAAGGTAAATAAACAAACCTGTAGAGCATCAGCTTGTACAACTTGCTGACGAGCCCTTCTTCGACGAGGTCGAACCAATGGCGAAGTAGTATCGGTAGCTCCCACACGATTTCTCCGGCGCACTGGTCCTCCGCCTCCAGTAGCCACGTTTCCTGTCCCCACAGCCGGAACATGATGGTTCATCTCATGGACGGTGAGGCTCTGCTTTATATCAGCGGTGAAATTGCATGCTGAACAACAAAAGGCTCCAGCGCCTCCGTGGTTCTTCATGTGCCTGTCCAGGTTCCACTTGTACGGAGTGCGGAAATCGCACACTTCGCATTTGATCATGGGCATCGAATGGTACTTGACGTGTTTCGTGAAACGAGCCTTTATGTGCGTGGCATAGTTGCACTTGGAGCAAGGGAAGTATTTGGTTTTCAAGTGCTCCTTACGCTCGTGCTTCGTCAGCACGGCGAAGCTGGTTGCTGAAAAATCGCATGCAGTACATTTCAGCTCGGCTTTCGAAGATTTCTTCGAAGACACTTTCTCTTCTAACTTAATCTCCTCAATGACTTTGTTCTGTTGATCGTCGTCCTGCTTTTCAGGCAATTCGACATCGTTCGGTTTCGGTGGAAGAGGCTCCTTCGTCTTCTTCTTGGATGCATTTGCACTGTCGATGGCTTTATAGACTCCGTGTACCATCTTCATATGTCTCAATAATTTCTGAAAGTGCCTCGACGCGTAAAGACAATTGGGACAGTAGTATATTTTAACTTTTTCACCGTGCACATCCCGCAAATGCGCCAAATAATGTCTAGGGTTCTGCGTGAAAAAACTGCACTCACTACAGTCGTAGTTCCTTTTGATTTTGCACTGAGGCAAGTCTGCCATATCAGATTCCTCGACATAGTCGTCTATGATCGGTGATTCAGAATCGGGTGACTCCGTCGAATTATTCACCGGAGGTGTTGATTCTGCGTTGTCGCATTCTGAAGGATCCAGAAAGAGACGATCGCCACTGACGACACTTCGAACGATCAGCGTATCGCCTGACCTTTGCACCATAGATGGAGACGCCATTGTCTGAAACAAATATCAAATTTATAATATAGTACAATGAAAATAGTCAAAGAAATAACAGAACAGATTCATATTACTATTCCGAACGAAAGGCAATGTGCAGTGGAATAAAAGATATACATAAGTACATACATAGTAAAACTATGCAGCGATGTTACAGTATCATATAACACGATTGTGTTGAGATATTGAAATTTGCACACTTCACAAAACATAAAAAATACAATCTATGGTGATATTCATAAAAAATCAAAACAATGATCACACATTTGTTAGATGTTGGTTTATGAGACCTTGTACACGGCGTGCTTGGAGCGTCAAGTATTTTTATGGGACTCTATGCTATTTATTTGTGGGACCTCCAGTCTTAGCGTATTTTTGAGTCACAGAGTAATTCAAAAGTCCATCATCACGTAATCTACATTCTACACGCTCAATTGCTCGAGTTGTCAACTGTTTTCATGGCAAACATTGAATTTCCTAAATGCACTAATCTTATCTTAACAGATAAAAGTGAGGCAATTTCTCAATATGAAATCAATATCGTCTATTTTCAATGTATGTATTCAACCCACACTTAAAAACGCATTTATCCCGATTCGATACGTAAAATTTTATTTACTTATGCGCAAACACCATCCATACTCTCAACGCGTCACCTATCTTCATCGATTTGCATTGACGTAAGCACATTAAAAGCTCAGTCCATCTTGTATCATCATAATTATGTATATGCACCAATTGAAATTTCGTCCTTGCGTCATAACTAATGTATGACTACTATGTACGCATATAGATTATTGGATATCTAGGGAAATGAGTATTATTTTCAAAAAGTTCATATCATCCCGACACCAATGTCGAGCAAAGCCACATTCACATCTTTCAATTTCTGTCCCTTAATATTGAAATAATAATAAATGGAACACAATCTCAGAGCGAACTACCAAATTAATACTATTGATACTTTTTTAATGGGCAAAGAAAAAATATACTACGAACAATGTGAAAAGATCAGTTCTGCAAATCAAGTGTAAGTGAAGTGTAAAACTGACTCTTTCTTTTTTATTCACAGTACCGATTTTCCATACGTCATTGTACAATTGCGCAGGCAGTCAAAGAAAAAATATCATAGTGTGCGCGATTGAACCGAACTGTGACACCATATGAAAACCCTAGAATCCTAGAAGCCGAGGAGTACAAGTGACACAAAATCTTCCATAGAAACCGGTCATCGTCGATGGCGTCCTCAAGCAGCAGCAGCAGCGGCGCGTCGGTGAGGCCGAAGAAGCAAAAGCAAGCGAGTGGCAAGTGGCAAGTGGCAAGTGGCAAGTGGGTCGATACGAGCCACGAGTCCTCGAGAGGGGAGCCCTCCTGCGCTGCCAAAAATGCAGCGAGGCGAGGGGGGCGCGCGCGGGCCCGGGGGCGGAGGCGCGGGCAGCAATCGATACTCGGCGGCAGCAGCAGGGCTCCCGAGTCCCGAGGCCGCCGTTGCTAGGGGCCGCTACCACCGCTACCACCGCAGCTGCCGATGGCGAACCAGCCCTCCCAAACCACCTGCCCGATGGCGCCCTCCACTCCACTCCACTCCATTCGAGATGGTCTACTGATCGATGATGATGATGATGATGATGATGATGCGAGATTATCTAATCCGAATGTAGCTTTCGCACGTTTCAAATGTATGCGTTATATATTATGTAGTTTATCGTAGTGAATTTGGTGAATTTTTCGCTGGGGGGGCGGGATTTCAATCTTCGGTTGATTTCAGTTAAAATTAGTTTGATAATCTATTCACTTAACTATGTTTTCCCTTTTAGAATTTGACTCACTCATATCTATAATTTCAATACGATAATTAGAAGATCGGGTTTAGTAATAATTTCACTATTATCTTCTTACCGTTTTTCCACCAACGTTATAAACAAAGTTATAACGTCTTCTTACCAACCCCCATTTCAACTCGGCAGTATTGTTGACGTAATAAAAAATGAATTTTTGTAAATGAAAAAATTCCTAACTCGACCCAAACTAACTGAATTTTTGACCTATACAACAACAGAATTCTTAATCTCAATTTGATATTCAACTGACAAAATTTATAATTTCATTAGTGAATACATAATTGAACATAAATACACCGAGACTTCGAATGAATTAAGATCTAACTGATATTACGATTTCACTGTAACATTAACATATCATTTCTGCGATGAGTGGATGTTCGATTGATTGTGTACGTATTATATCATGATATTGATAGTCATGGGTAATTACTATTCGATAAAAAAATCAGGATGAATATTTTATGAAGTGTAAGAATACATATGATATTAGAAAATATTCTAGTATAGACTCGTGACATTTTGGTTTATGTATAGTCATACCACGCATATATTGTGTATACGCACATGAATCACACGATACGTAAAATTTAATTCCATGTGTAATTATTTAAAGAGCGAGTCTCAAGCGTAGCGGAAATTTAACAATAATGAAATCAGAATTTCCATACAAACAACATTCTATATCGATTACAAAGCTTTCAGATTACTGCAGATAAAAATATTTTTTAGCTCGAGAGCTAAAACTAAAGATTTTTGGCTCGAAATCTCAATTTTCTTACTTCTTCACCACATATTGTATAGAAACAACGAATATGCCAAGAAAAATCGAAAAAAAAAAACAATGGGAAGCACTTTCCAATGCGTAGTCTTCTCGACATACCAACGAATAAAATATGCATCAATACCTAACTTATTGTAAGAGAAATTAGTGGAATGAATACACGATAAGCGCTCTTTTACAAAAGAATCCACGCAAACATTAGATCGAAATTTCAATAGGTAGCTCGTTAGGTGTCCTCAGGTCAAAGGGCTGGAGGTCTTTGAACCGTGACAAAATTCAATTGAGAATAAACAGACTTATCGGGTGAGGAAAGAAAGTCAAATTAAGAAGCAAATAAAGAAATGTCGATAAACGGCACGCAGTTACCATTTTTTTTCGACGCTTGTTCGTGTGTTGCATATTTGTGGATTAAAATGAATTTGTGTTATTCGACAATGAAAACATACTAGTTCTAGTTTGATGTATGAACTCTTTGAAAATGAAACACGTTGAAACATAAATCTCATTTCCAATGATATTTCCCGTAATGTCGGTTAGTGGTTTAGCAGATAAAGTAAAACATTGTTTAAAGAAAGAAAAAGTCAAATCGGAAAAAAATACGTATCAACAGGACGTTAGATAGAATCATATCGAACACGAAGCACATTATCAGTACGTTGTAAACTCAACCACAAGACCGAAACCATAATAAACACGTGGGAGTGATCAACACTCGCGGAGTCTGTTTCTGCGCTAACCAGAACAACTCGGCAGAAGCCATCAATCGAGATCGTCCAGAACTCGAGGCGACAATTTTCGAAATGAAAAACAGGAGATCTGGAGTAAAGCAAAGGGAATAATCCAAAGAATTCAGCTCGAAACGATACAAAAAAATATCAAGTTCTATATTGCTCCAATATCAATCGTATAAAACCAATGTGTCTCCCGAAAGGAAGACTTAATATATGGATTTCACTATCGTTGATGCAATTCGAATTCATATTTAAATCATCATTGATCTTATACAGATGAGAGATATTTTTAAATAAAAAAAAAAATATAACGACTGAAAAGGCCAAGGAATACAAATGACTTCGGGGTGAATTTGAGAAAAGAGCGCTCAAAGCTGAACATGTATTAGGAGGAGGTCGAGTGATTTGATGATTTATATCGGGATACGTTCCGAATTCGTTCATATCCTTTTGCCACTAAATATATGAGAGTGCAAAGAAGCGATTCCTGTACATAACACAATTTCGCCAAAAATGCATATATATGTAGTCGTCATATGTAAAAAAAAAATGATACTCATGTCAAATCGAAAACAAAATGGTAATTTCAATAAGAAACTTAAATGTAACAACTCGAAAATGAATAAATAAATTGCTCCAGATCATCTACGTGGAAAAGCCGCATTTGCTAACGCAATACCTCCGGCGTCGAAGAGACAGCAGCCGCAGGACTCGGGAGGGTCTGAACGTGGAACGTGGGAGTCCCCCTCACCCCAGCAGCAGTTGCCGGTGCGCACGTGCACGCTCGCCGACCCCCATCGACGTCAGAGCCACCACACCGCCACCACCTTCACCATCACCATCACCATCACCAACACCACGACCGGTCTCCACGGCTACGTCCTCAGGGTCGACCCGCTCGCGCGGCGGCTCCTCCTCGACTGCCCGTCCCTGCTGCTGCGTGCCATCCGGACAACCTCTGGGTAACCTCCACCTCGGAGGCTCGTTTTTTGCTCCGAGCTTTTCGGGTCTAGCGCAGGTAGGTGCGTCGGTGGAGGCGAGCGAGGTTATTTCCAGACGATCGTTCTGGGAATTCTGCAACGATCGGTCCTCTGTCCGTGACTCACGAAGAGGACCGGATTTGAGGAGGACACGTCGTTGCCGTTCCGAATATATTTTTATATCGAATCTAAACTAATGTGAATCATTGAAACAAAAACCTAAAATCTAACCCAAAATAGCTTAACCGGTTCCGGTGAGTGTCTTTTTGAGTGCAGTACAGAAAAGTACCGAAATTGTCTTTATTATTCTTCGAGGAGGGCCATCTGGGTAGTGTGCCTCAGTAGAATATAGCATCTGTGTGCTCATCGATAGACAATAACGTTGCTGAAAGCTGAAATTTCGTCTAGAGTATTCAGCAGGAAGGATTTCGAGTAATCGCTTTTTCGAGCTACTCTACTCCATGCTCCAAATAGTTTCAATAAGATTCTTATATGTTTCTTGTTAACAATAAAACTATTAAGCGAAGCTGACGCAAAATGAAATAAAAAGACTATCGCTCCGAATCCCTCTTTATGCATAAATATATATCAACATAATACGTATTTAAATTTTTCTCTTATTAAGCAATTGCGCAATTGGATTCGTTTTCTCTCGAGGGTCCATTCTGTGAGCTTTGAAAATTTCGATAATCCATTACTATGGTTTCCGGTTCTTCTGCATTTTTTTCGTCCCGATAGCAAGCGACGCGCTCTTCGAACATCTGTCGTTTTCTTGGTACAGTGAAGAGGACGACCGTGGGCCATCGCCAACAGCACGCTTCTTCGTATGCAACCCAAAATACTTGTATAGGTGCAAATGTGCAACATAAATTTTCATTTCGAATCCCAAGACCGAATCGTGAGGCGCATTAAAGCAAAAAAAGTATCGTGAAAATTTTCATACTATAAAAACGCTCTTTTCGATATCGGCATTCGAAATTTTAAAACTGAATTGATTAATTCATCATCACACAAATTGAACTATCATCGTGTTTTATTGTAAATAAAACAATTCGTAAAGCAATTTTAATATTATGTTGAATTACGTATTTGGATATAAAATTATATATCACGCAGGATACAATATTGATTATCATTCGTAACGAAAATACATAGATAACTGTACGAAAACGGCGAGCCACCGAACAACCATATCGAAAAACAACAAACAACCAGAACGAAACACCTTCGACATTCCCCTTCGACAACACTCCACAAATCGCCGACCACCACCCCAAAGGCGGTCGTCAACTTGCAATAAAATCAATTAAATCAAATGCAACCGGTTTCTTTTTATATTATAAATCTAACTTGTATTACTCATTGTAAAATCGATCCAAATGAAAAATTTCCTATAAAAGAATCGTATTATGACATTGGGAACTAAGATATTGTATAATTTCAAGGAAAACCCAACAGTATCATCCTATGTTGTTATACCGTGTGTGAAAAACCCGCAGCATCAGCGATAACATTTCCTTTCACTACTCATATGCGAATTAATAAGAATTAATAAAAGACGAATCAATCACAATTTACTTAATCCAACGCATAATCTATTCCGAAAACAAAACCTAGCATTTGTATATGAAACAAATATGATGCGATATTTACATATAGCTGTTGCCTTTCTCGCTCTAATGTTTGCATCCAAATCTCGTACTGAGAGCTAGATGCAAACTATAGAGCAAATGGCAATAGCTGAATGTAAACGTCGCATAAAACCAAACTGAAACCATCTATCTCCGAACGAAAACGAATCGATCGTAAAATATAAGACCGAGCCTTATTTTCGGAGAGAAACCATCCATCTCTGGACAAAGGCGAATCGATCACGATCCTGCAGAGCTGACCGAGTTCAACGAAGACAACAACAACAACAACACCATTACGAGCAGCATCGAAAGCGTGCGTTATGGGCGGGTCGGTCCTTAAGTCCTTACGCATGCCCGTCGTCCAGGTGCGCCCTCGGCGGCAGCTGGCGGCCCGGCGCGCCCCCCGGCCCCCATCCCCCCGAGGAGCCCCCCTCTGGCCTGCGCCTGCGCCCCCCGCGAGGGGCTCCGCGCCACCAGCACCCAGACCCTCGTCATCGACGAGGATTCTCGCCAAGTGACTCACCGGAGGCGGACGATGCTGCTCCTCCGCTCTCGGATGCGTTCGTCATCCGTTCCGAGGTCGAGATGAATCTGCAGGGCGAGGCCTCGATCACACATGACTTGATTATACGTATTGAAATCTCAGGAATTAACGAAAATATTGCACAATCGAATCTTTTATGATTTTTCGATTTAATGATATAAGTGTCCGAAGGAAATTATTGAGGATACGTGCGTAAATAATGCAATAATGACAAACTAACATACATTGCGTCCTAAATGAAAGCTTTGAAATTGATGAATAATGAAAGTAGTTTATTGATGTATGATAGCAATTGATATTTGAATAAAGAAAGATTTATATTTTTATGCAAAGAGATTCAAGTTATTTAGTACTTCGGTCAGATTTTTTTATGAAATGACTTTATTCAATGACACCACGATGACCTGATTGCAGAAGCACGTATTCACGTTTAGCTATACTATACATTCGATGCCGAGACTCTTCGCAGCACCATCTTCGTAAAAGTGGAAATGAGAAGATGAAGCAGATGTCACTCGACACAATCTTCCCGTTTCGTAGGGACCTCACCGCGATGGCGTCGACCATCTGCGTCTGCGACACTCGAACTTCGAAAAATCGCTAAATATACACACGTCGAGGATCTGTTTCGATGTGCCAATGAGATAACGCGCCATGATCGATAGAGCGAGTCTCCGATGCGAACGGACAATGGTGTTCTAACCCTAAATAAGAACCGAGCGAGTTTGTTGCCCCGCGGTTAGGTGAACCTTTTCATCCGACGATGCATGGGCAAGATGTGTCAGATGACACAGCTGCCCAACAAGAACAACCCAACTGACTACCATGGAACGATTCGATCCATGTATGAGTGTATAGTACGTACACATTCATTCCGAACGCGCCGAAGCACAGCGGAGAATAAATTTGTTTAAGATAAAGATTGACAAACTTCCAATGAGAAGTGACAGTATAAATATTGAGAAAAACAAAGTTTTATTCTTCGAATGCGGGCAGAATGCAGCGTTTTTTTTTTTTTTATTTATATTCGTTTCGTATTTAATATTAACATAATAGGTTCGTGCGAGGAACGCAGACCAGTTTTGTCGATTTGCATATCCGAGAAGGGTGATCTATTCCTCTCAGCGCGAGACTTTATAGGTAACCCGGATTTGCATGACACGCTGAATTGGAAGAATGCCTAGACGTCTAGATGACGAAGGTACGATTCGGGATGAAAAAGAAGTATAATGTGAAATGGAGTTTTTGTATATTTTTGTTGTGAACGAGATTTTCTAGAAACGCGGCGTTCCCATGGACTGGTAAATAAAACGGTGATCCACTCCTCCTCGGATCAGATGTAATAAGGCGATCCGCTCACATAACGTATTTTAAGTCCCACACTATGCGACACTGGATGGTTATATCAACGCACAGCATTTGAATTGTAAGGTTAGATAAGACTAGACCAAAACACATTTGCAAATGAAAGCAGACTACGATTCCTCGTTGCAAAGAATAAATTCTCTCTAGATCATGAAAAAACACAATTTGATATTTTTGAAAAAAAGTATCAACATCCTCGTGAAGAGTTGTGCAACATATACGTATGGCCGTAGCATCAATTGAGTCGTGGGTGTATCTGGTGCCATTTGACTGCATATTAAAGATGATGGCTACAATATACGATATGGTCAGCTAAAATTGGCCACACGATGCCGGCTGCAACCATAGACATACGTTGACCTTGGTGTCAAAGCAGAACGGAGCTTATCTCGTCTCGTTCGTCGTAAAATGTGTAAAACCTGAGAGATAGCCGATCCTCGGAGTCACTCAGGCCACCCAAATTAAACAGTTACATGTCGCTGTATTGCTTTATTGCGCATTTAATTATCGCTAATGAGCGACGCCATTAACCAAATCGTGGCAATCGAGGCTGTTTATGGCGTCGATCGAGGAATGGTACAAATTTATGTGATTCGAGAGAAATCTGAAGAATGATGAAATTCAAATTTTTTAACTGTTTGATGTGTATTGAGAGCGCGATCGGCTGCAGATATTTTCAGGGTTGACAAATGCACGTGAAGAACTCTGATTTATGTACGCGTAGTGACAATAAGATGATGCTTAACGATAAATATTATTTTTTAATGAATTCTGTCGGTAGAAGAGTCGAATGATTCAAGGAAGTACAATATGATAAAAAAATCACAAATTATGTTAAATATTTATGATCGTTGACATTTCGAATACAAATTATATGAAACGAATGGTTATATCACTCGTTCTATGTAATTCTATACTTTGACTGTATCGATGTATATGACAGTTAATTTAACTTGAATCTGATTGATTCCGTTGACATGACCCAAGGCGACGGGATGTACCTGCGTTGCACTACGCCTAGACGCGCATATACGAAATATATCTTTATATAAATTTCGCCATTTGAAAGAAATATTCATATTCATAAATGCACATAAATCAAATAATTCAGAACAGATATAATTTTCGATATTTTAAATTATTATTGCTTGATACGCGATAGCTTTTTCAATTAATTTAAATGTACACAGTTATCTATAAATGTAAATATGGCGTCCAAGTTTCGCCCAGCATTATTACGGCGTGTCCACACTATGGCCGGCGGCTTCCAGCGGCAAAATACAGAACATGCCATATATTTTTTATATTCATTCATTTTATATTTTATCTTAATCTATTCCAATTGAAATCTTATTTTACTTGTTATTAAATGAAAATTAAGTGATAATGTATGAAGATAAAAAATATATGGCATGTTCTGTATTTTGCCGCTGGAAGCCGCCGGCCATAGTGTGGACACGCCGTTAGCATCCATCCAGATTTCATGAAACAAGCGGGATGGTAGATTTCCCTTCGTAATACCTCAAAACGATCCTAATTTAAATCACACAAACTGAAATAATCTAGTGCTAGGACCCACAAAAAGATATCTAGATACAAACGGACAAAAGAAAAACGCGAATATCGGGGCGCAGCCCTGACCGCGTTGCCCAACCTCCGGAGTGTTCTTGCGGCCGCGGCATGCGCCATCCGCCACGGAGCAGAGTTCACAGAGATAGCGGGGGGCCGAGACGCCGCGCCGGTCCGGGGGGCTCCGGCGGCAAGGTGACCCGACTCCGGAGCCCCCTGCGCCCCCTGCGCCTCCGCCCCCGCTCGATAAAGCCGGGGGAGGCCGCCGCACTGCCGCATGCCGACGCCAACCGACTCCGCCTCGGCTACGGCGGATGCGGATGCGGATAAAGATGAGGACGAAAACGGGGGAAGAGGGCTTTCTTTTTCGGTTTCGGGTTTGCTATGGGAGATGATTCTTTTGTGCATGTTTGTCGAATATGGTGGTTAACACTTTTGGTGGCCGACGCTCGTAATGCGTGCCATGTGCGGTACGAATCTGATGATTTTAATTGATTGCAGTTCGTTTGAAAATGAGATTCCGGATGAAAGATCTTTAGAATCAAATGTTGAAATCGTTATCAGGGAAACATAATAAATATAGAGATCTGAAACAAATGCCTATTTGTGCTTCAAATATGCACATGCATGAAGTTTAATAAAAAATGTAATAATTTTATCAATAAACGATATAAACGTATTAAGATGTCATAGTTCATAGAAAAAATAAACATCGGATTAGATATGAATCGGGGGTTGGATGAAGTTAAGACAATAGAGCACGTAAAATAGGAAAGTGTTCACGTCACTTACTATTCCGATGTTGAATAAATTATATGTGCAAAATCCACTAAAAAATTCAGTAACTGCTTAAATTAAATCGAATTATCGAAATTAAAGAAAAAAAAACAAAGAATTGGCACAAAATTTTTAATGATAAGATTAAAAATGTACGTCATTAATATGTTATTTGCATTGCGTTAGTGAGAGTATTTCGTAATGAATTTGATAATTAACGATTATGTAAAGTTGATATTATCGAATAATGATATAATATAATAAAAAGCTTTTGAAAAAGGGTGTTTTTTTTTTTGTAACATGCGCCGATGGGATAATTCGTTAAAATATGTAATATTCCACGTGCGAGATGATTATCCAAATTTCATTGTGGCGCGTGGCCAAACGTTGTGGTCACACAAAAAAAGATTAACGCCGTGTGTTATTGAATATTTGATGAGTGCGAAGGACCTTTTTGAACCAATTACAGTGGAGTATGTGGAATTTTTATTGCAAAGATAAATATTATAATGTAAATATAAAAAAAAATCGAAAATGTTGTAGAATTAAACGATTATTTGAACAGTATAAGAATAACAAAAAGCTATATACGAAAAAAATAATCTTTATATCTCGAATGAAACGGTAACTTTGCACAAATGCACATTTGATTGTGCAAAGAACTTTCGATAATCGAGCGTTGAAATGATTAATCAAATAATGACGAACTACCGAAAGTATTTTGTCAACAAATGCATGCATCATTCTTCGTCGTTCCAATAACATATCCTTCTCGATAACACTCGCCAACTAAAAGGTTCTCTCGCGTACATATCTAGAGGTGTTAACGTCGCGAACCAGCACGCCGTTATCGATGTCAAGGTGAAAAACAAATCAAAGGTTATCCTTGTTTCTGAAGAAGAACGACTCTCGATGGAGTTGTCCAAATTTACCACTCGCCGAAAGGTCATCTAGGTCTTGATCGATCGACGAAGATGAACGAAAACAGCCGTGTGTCGTCGACAACGGCTACGGCGCAATATCGAATATATAATTAACACGATTTCGATCAGAAGAGAATAAAGAACATATTTCAACTTATAATAAAAGGACATTCGACATCAATTATGCATCTTTCAGCGGCTATAATTCGAGGAAAAAAAGATTTAGACTCAAAAGGCAATCGAGGTAAAAAGCGAACGTGAAAAAAAAAATAAGCAACATCTGAGAAACGACGGCAATAAGGTGCTTCGAACCTGAGGTATCCAAAGCAAATTGGCGATGACGCCCCCTCGACATTGGTGCAACCTTTGGTCCAGCGTCTACTGACGACCGCTCACTCCAAAGATCGCCGAGTCTCTTGACATTTCTTTGTTTTTCGACGCGCAAGATTTTATACATCTTTTATAACAGCAAAAAAATATACTCATCGAGCGAGCGGACGATAGCGAAAGTGCCTACACGAGCCTACGACACGAGAGCGCTCATTGAGACAATTGTTCGGAACGATTTTTTTCGTGCATCTGCTACGCCCACGCACATTCGGACGTCTGACTAAATAAGGACACCGACTTATACGTTAATTACGAACGAGTCAGATACGCCGCCGAGGATTTTTTACAGGAGCGACCGCCTTTTCGAGGTACTTCAACGAAAATCAAATCCAATTGAGGCAAAATATATAAAAAAAGATTCCCGTTTTCGTTTATAGTGACAAAATATACAATTCGAGGGTAGTCGCTTGAATAATCTGCACGTCGCTGCTTCGTCCAGCCTCCAGAGGGGTAGTTGGCGACGTCAGATAGTACCTGCCGGGTACATGGGACGAGCTGCTCCATTTCCACCCTCCCGATTTCGGGGTCTCGACCCTGGTCCTGGGTGTGGGGTTCCCTCAACGCACGCCATGCGTACTCGAATGCCCCTCAGCCCTCTCCTCTCCGTCCCCTGGGCTGTTTCTCGATCTCTCTCCAACTCCTCGGAGCAATCCAGGAACCGACGCAGACTAAAGTGTATCAAACGCCGACGACGACGACGCACGCTCGCCGACCTTTTTATTCCTTTTACGCACACGTATAAAGCTTTTACGACACACAGGTTGAGTTGTATACGAGTGCGTCAATTATACGAATGGAGATGCTCTAATAGGGACAATTATCGTTCGAAAGATTCTCGGTGATTTCACACGTGTCTGAAACGTAATTGTAATGGACATTTCGATGGAATATTTGTCGCAGTTCGAAGTGATTGAAGTTTGTGGTCGGTTTATTTTATATATTTAGTTGGATTAATGAATTCATCATATTTTCTTGACTTTTTTTTCAGAATGGTCTTCGTTTCAAACATCGACCGTAGCGCTAATATCAATACTGTATCAAATGCACGTTCTATTTTTTTTATCTCGACTCATTTCAACGCAACACTTAAGCCATCGCACGTTCGTCCGACGATGAGTTTATTTGAACTGACTCAGATCGGAGCGTCGAGCGCACACATCCAGATTCAAAAGCCAATGCACACAAACACAAAACGAGTCTACCATCAAAAACAATCGGAATCCACGAGGCCGATCACCAACTCGCAATAGCCATCAGGAGGTCGCCCCTCGGACCGACTTAACATTAACGAGTCTCGTCGTTCCAACCGAACGGCTTTGGCACCGAGGTGCGGCATCTTCTCAGTGCTGCAATCTCGTGTATGTTGGTTGGTTGGCACATGGCACGTCTGAGGATGGTGTTGGTGCTGATGCTGCTGGCTGGTGCTGCTGACCTCCAGCCGACGCCCACGTCCGTCGTCTGACTCACGTGTTGTCCTCACATCGACGAAGACTTGCAAGCAGCGTTGAAGATTGTTTGTTGGTCGAGTCTCGGGCGCCGATGCCAAATAAGCGTTCGCGGAAAAATCTAGGTTGAACGTCCAAAATTTCCGACTCTAAAAGATAGTACGGAAAAACCGACTATAATTCGATTGTGTGATTTATAAAGTTACGAATGTTCTAGTGAGCGACGACTGTCCAGGTTGATTCATGAAATGCGGCTCCAGCGTCCAAAGGTCGTGAGTGTTATCGTAGGTATATGAAAAGAATCGCGTTATCGTACACACTGTGTTGAAAACTTGTTACGACGAACCAACTTTACTTGTTTCACTTTACTCCGTAGGATATATTGAGAAACTTTTAAGAGTTCCCTTCCTCGGAAAACAACTCCCGATAATGCGAGAGTAAGAGAGTGGTCGAAAATGTATCGACCTATTTACAATTTTATGGATTGTGCGAAATTTATTACTGCAATTTACTAAATTCAATATACCAAGATACAATGATCAACAGCGAATTATTTTTTACCATATTCGAAAGAATCGATAATATGGGTCGAGTATCATTTTCCACTAATTCAATAAGTTGCAACGACCTTCCATATTTAGATATGAAACGCAACGAAGTGTAAAACAGATTATTTTAAAATCTATAAATGGTAGACACATTATTCAAATTGCAGTGTCGAAGATGCATCAAAAACACAAAACGAACACAATAAATCAATCGATTTAGCCGACGACGAAAATAATATTCATTCGATTGAGAAATTACACTTCAATTACAAAGAAAATGTATCTTATCTAGCTACAAGATAATCCCTTCGCTATAAGAACTCACGCGCTACATCGACCATACGATAAAATCGATTTAGCAGAGATTCCGAAAACAAAAGATAAGCCGAACACACGAGGCGAAAGTATGATTAAGATGTGTTTGATCGATTTCGTGGACGAATCCAACGTATCGATCGCAAATATAGTTTTGTAGCGATGACGTATCATAACAACCAGCTCGACGACCGTTGAATAGGTGCAACGACTGCTTTTGTTGCACGCCCGACGACGACGCATAACGTTCGTTAATTATTATTAAACGTCGATTCAACGATGACCATATGTGACTGCATGTGTGTTCGAAAAACACGATTTGTAAAATGATACGTACAATCCGAATTGCAATTAAGCTAGCGTCGAGTGCTCCATAAACGATCGATAAAATGAACAATGGATTGAAAGCGCGCTTCAATATTGTCGCTAGACTGTTGAGTTTTTGAATTTTTCAAAATTTTCAAGGTAGGTATTTGTCGAGAAGGTCATCAGTACTATATTCGACCTAATCTTATTAGAAACTCAATCTACCGATGTAAAAATATGTACCTACTACTAACGAAATCGGATAAAATGTTGATTCATATATCCTTTCGAAAAATGCAATTTCAGCATACTATTGAAAGAAATATGACGACAAATATCATAGCTGCTCAAGCAATTCTTTAATATAAATTCTATCGACATACGTAATTATCGATAAGACGATTCAATTCACTCTTACATTTGACGAACAATATGATTTTCAGTCACCGATCGTCCAGAGGCCACTCGAGATGATTCATCGAGCTCGACAAAAACGTCCACATTCATAGATAAACATTGATAGCATATCACCTACGGACTCGAATCGAAGAATTCCAAAATGAATCAAACTGAAATGTAAAAAAAAATCGATCCTCTCATGAGCGCGGTCACTCAAGAGAGCCCAACATCTGCTGGATCGTTTCGAAAACAAAAGCGACACGGAGCATGTATGCGAGTCGACGATGGATAGCGTGTTGTAAAATTGTGTCTGCGTGTTCTCGACAGACTTACACACACACAAAATCGTCGATGTACCTACATACGAACGTTGTAAATGTGTTGTGCTGCGACAAAAGCAACTCGATGGCCACTCTAGATTGGCACGTTGGCGACGTCTCGAGCCATATCTATTGGCCAGATATGTACGGCGACGAATGCGAACGAAGTCCTCCTCGACGGCCCCAACCCAACAACAGAGATAAGACAAAGATGTTAACGTCGACGCCGATAAGGCTCTTTGGCGAAACGGTAACCTTTGTTTCTATCGAGCTCGACCTTTGGCGGTGACGACGACGAATACGCTACCGTTCGCCGTAGGTCTTTGTGTCGATTCGACGATGACGATGGAAGATGATGATGATGCATAATAGAAAATTCATAGATGGTCGATTTCGTCAGAATGCGTTCGATTGTGTGTAGAATGCGCCGAATGCAGAATATGATTCATGTCTGTTTATGAGTGAAATTTTAAGCGAAGGATACTAACAATTAGGAAGTTTCCGTCAGTGCGTGTTTTTGATAGAATATGCGCAAGTAATAATCCTTTTCGAAAATAAGATCCAGTGAAGAAAGTATGTTTGGCTATTTAATTATGATTTATCATAAATATGATGATTATAAATCTATTGTCAACATTTAATTTTTAAAGGTTTACAAAATTGACCTTTTGCCCTTCATTTTGAAAATTCGTAAAATTTTCCTTGTTTACATAGATCTGATGCATTATATGCAAAAATATTTTCAACAGAACTAATTTGAAAAAATAGGCATATCTACGAAACGACACTAGACCTAACCCAACCCATCGAGTATCAAACTCACCATCAACGATTTCATTCAGTAAAAATAAAAACCTTAAAACGCATCAAGAGTACAAAATCGACAATAAAACCGGGTCTTATTTTCTCAAAAAACGCCAACACCGCGTCCATGCGGATGACGCCGTCTTATTTTGGGATGCCTTTTATTGCATAGGTGTGCCGCGACGATCGATCGCGTCTCCGCGTCGGCGGAAGGGTCGGCCACCGTTTTTTTCCTCCTTTTCTTTTCCTTCCATTCGATTATTATTCTTGGGGGCTTATCGTGTCGCAGTCGAAGTTAGACGCACACGACACGGCGGTCGCACGTGTTAGAATCGATTTTCGATGGAGCGTCTCAACAATGCGGCCGCGGCGCGGGCAAGGATTGGGACCAAGGCCGGCCTCCTGGGCTCGCGGCCGATGGTCGAGTCGTCGTCGTCGGCGTCTTCGTGTGGTGGTGAGGTGGTCTCTCTTCGTCGGTCGAAGCAGTAGGTAGACGGGCGAGTCCGAGACCCCGAAATAATACGCCGACACCTGCGCGCACAGCACCGGCCCTCGCCAAACCTACCTGGTAAAACTTGTCGTTTGCCGATGGATGGTCTGCCTGCGCAAGAGCCCCCCCACACACAAGACGACATTTCACCGGACGAAAGTTGGCACGTTCGAGGTCGTCGCTAAAACGTATCGACTCTTCGAAATTCGTTTTTGTGTGTGTATGAATCTCCCGAATTCTTTCGATTGTGTTCTTTTACAAAGTATTCGAAAAACCGATGCGGAGCTTACAATTAGTCGGTACATGCGGAGAAGACTATCGACACGACCTTCGACATAATATATTTTTTAAAAAAATAGTACAACTTACCAAAAAAAACTGAACCTAAGCTAACACATAGTGTTGTGCCGATTGTTTTATCGAGCCTACAGTTGATAAATAACGGTATTTGTGGAGCAGACCACTGGCACAACACTTGACCTAACCTAATTTGAGAAAAATCCCAGCCTAACCTAACCTAACCTATCGAATATCGTATCGATTGTCTGTTCTATAATTAACATTTCGCATAATCAACAAATGGGCTGAGTGTGAGTTTATAATTCAAGTTAGCTTAAAATGAGCTATGTTGGATTGCATTTCAAATTAAATTAAATCGAATATCGTCTCATTGTCAATGGTCTACACAAGTCTACAAACAACAATCGAGTCAGCTGAAAGTCCATATTTTCCCATAATCGAACATTGGACTCATTCAATTAATATTTATCCGCGCAAGAGCGATAGTCCCAATCTACATAAACCACCCATAATCTCTATCTTATCACAAAATTCACACTTGTCTTTGGGGAGATAAGAGCACACGCACGCCACATTGTCGACCCAATGAGCGTCGCCGGAAAAGAAACGCGCCATCCGACGCAAGAGAACAACGACAATCGATCGAATCTTTCGGCTGCAGTTGACACAATGCGAAATTCGAGGGGATGTCTTAAAAAGAAATTCACCCACATGAAATGCGAAACGCAATCGCGACGTCTGCATTATGTATTTGCCGAGTGCAAGAAGGCAAAGTGCAAACGGCGACAATGCGAAAACACATTGCCGATAAACTCTGCAAAACCGCACACACAAACATAAATGCTTATAATATAACGCACGGTGGCGAAATTACGAAATCGTCGGACGCGCACGATCTATTGTTCGATGAGTGCAAGGTCGCAACAGTCATCTATCATGCACGATTTAATAAACATCGATAAAATGCGTTTACGCCATTTCAAACGTTATTGCATTCTGCTGCGAGAGACGCAAGACGGTTTTAATATCAAGAGTACTTGTGCACTAACCCATCGAAACAACTCTGAATGGATCTGGAAAGTTGAGTTTTAGATATAGATTAAATTAAGTTACATCGAGTGTTGAGTCGATGAGATAGTTAATAAACATCGAAAAAACTAGATAAACCGAAATCAATCTAATAAAACCAAACCCAGTAAGTATTGTGCCAATGATCTCTACAAGAACCAACATCAATACTAATTCATTATCGATTATCCTCAATATGTCTTTGCTACTAACGCCTAATAAGGATGCAATGGTCGATTCGATTTTTTTCCTGCAAAGGACACGGCCGCGCACTTCTTTAGCGCTTCTCGCTATGAATAAAGAACGAACCGAAGATCATATTGAAATAAGCGAAGAATTAAAAAATGAAAAATATACAAGAAAAAAAAACGAGTCGCCAACGACACACCGAACGAAGCGTGGCGTTGCGGCAAACTAAGGTCATTCCAAGATCGAGCGCTTGTGGCGAAGAAACGTCACCAAGAGGCCACCATCAGGCGACAAATCGATTTGGAAGGTTGACGACGATGATAAAAAAATGGTAAACAGCTCGCGATAAGAGAACGAGCGGTCGCCGCTGGCTGCGGAGACGAACCCGATAATTCCGATAGCTTCGATCGTGGCGAACTCTTCGACCGCAAAGCGCTTACGCATTTTCGCGATTTTTCACCAGGAAAAACGACCAGTTAAGAAACTGCATTGGAAGTCGTTCTCGGAACACTCGTAGTGCGCTTTCAAGTATTTTCAAGTCTTCGTCAATGTTAACGATTTCATGTGAGATATCTAATCGTCGAGATGAGTGAACAACTCGTGTTTGCGATAAATGAAATATAACAAATGAACGAGGACGTATCTAATGAGCCGAGAGTTGTAAAGGTTCTATGATTAAATCTGCGGTTTTCCTTTTCCGTTTTTACAACTTTTCCCGGTATACATATGCATATATTCATGGATGCTGAATGAATACTGAAAAACTGGATGGTTACATAAACGGAAACAACATTCAACCTAACCAGAAACATAACTCAATATAAAAAAGAAAAAATGTACAATTTCATCAGCACTCGATGATTCAGGTTAAATTAGGTTAGATCTTTTGCATTTTATTATACTTGGATGAGTTATGTTTTAGATTCAGTAATCATTCGATACCAATTCAAATTCTTTCAACAGACCCAATACGACAATGAAAAAATATATCGAACATATTGCATCAGATCTGAAAACGAAAAAAAGACAAAGATAACCACCGAAAGACAATTATTGAAACGCCCTATATATGGAGCACGCATGCGTCGCTGCGCTTGCGCGTCTTATCAGCTTTTGCGGCGACGTTGAAGAATCTGTTGTGGTATATCGAGTACACACATATGTGACTCTACATGTGGATACGCGAAGCACTGTCGAGCGTCACCATCGCGCCATGAGCCATCGCCATGCTCGGCCGAAACGAGACAAACGAGAAGGTCGACGAAGGGGGGAGGAGGAGACGAAGCGAGGCGAGAGGGGCGTGAGGGGGAGCAGCCCCTCGACACACGAGGGTGCGTCACGTCAGCCCTTCGTTCGTAAACGCGTATAAAAATATGTATATGTGATCTTTTTCCTCGTAGATGTGCTTTTCAGGTTGCTGAAACGACCTCGAGAATCGATTCGATGAAATAAATTCGGGCCGATATTTCAATCGTGTTGATTTTTTTAGATTTGATAGCTCTTATCGCTGATCGCTAACATGCGACTGGAAGATCGACCTTAACCATTGTCTTAATTCGAAATATGCAATTCCTAAATTCAAAAATTACTTTATTTTTTAAATAAATCTAATCTAATCCAATTTTGGCCTATATTACAGATAATAGTTCAATAAGATAAATAAGATTCATAAACACATGAAAAAAAAGTTAATGACCATCGATAAAAACGTTCGTGCAAATTACAATCGACAAGAGACATATATAAAATGTAAATGAGCGTAATCGAGCGTAAACATTCAAGATGCATACCTTCATCCTTTTCAGTGTTTGCACAAAAGAGCGAACGGAGGTCGACGAGACGGCTCAGAAGAAGACCGACAACTGTTGGCGCAATCGACCGCGCGACGGACAGCACGCATGTGTCATCGGGACTCGGCGACGACGACTTTATCGATGACGACGACGACGACGACGACGCTGATGATGGAGACCGGGTAGCCTGTGGCGGCAACGACGGTCGACCAAACACTGGCACCGGAGCCGGAGCCGGAGTCGGAGTCGGAGCCGGAGGACGACGAGCGGAGTAGGAGGAGGAGCGTCGGCGCAGGCCCGACCGTCGGCCGCGGCTATTCTCGTGGCCAGACTCGGTCTCCGGCCAGACCCGGCCTGGACCGAAGGCGGGTGCATCGTCCAAAATGCTACAAAGTCTCTCTCTCGACCCATCCGGAGTCGAGATTCCGACTCAGGCGGTCGATAAGCGACGCCATGTTGGGTGATAAAGAAGCGCGTCGCGTCCGTTCGGGTGGATTCGCTGATTTTCAGTTTCAGGTGTCGTAGATGGTATGGTTCGTGGATTGGACGATCTTTGTTCAAATCGTTGTGAATGTAGATATTTATTTGAAAAAAAATGGTATTTGATATTTGTGTCAATGGAATCTGATTTAATTTAGCTGAAAACGTATTCCAATTCATACCAATATGAAAAAAGAAAAAAATAATGTATCCCATCGAGTGACATGTTATTGACTTTACCATAAAATACCCAAAATCACATTGAATCGAAAAATAATTTGAATGCCTCATGAGATCTGCAAACGTGCAGAATTGTTTTCGCCGAATCAGCGCATCTCATCCGCTCAAGATGGCGCACGAAGTTCATCCGCATCGGCAAAACGCGAACCAATATCGCGAACGCATTTGAATAAAACGACGTCGACGATAAGCGCGCACATATTTTCCGTGGAAAAACGCGTCTGAAAACGAGACCTACGAAAACCCGTTCGGAAAAACCGCACCTAGAAGAAGAATCTTCCGGACAAAAGAAAAACCGAGCCAAGTGCGCGCCGTTATCGGGGCGCGCATCGGCGATACGGACGGCGACACGTACGCCGCTCGGCAACGCAAAAGGAACGCGAAAGAAAGACGAGCTGAAGAAGGAGGACGGACGAGAGGCGGAGGCGCGGAAGGCGAGAGAGACGAGGACGACGTCGAGGACGCCGCCGGACGCCTCTCCGGTTTAAAAATAGCGCGCTTCGGCCGCCGACGGGGTGCGGTCGGGGGGCGGAACGCGGGGGGCGCCGGGTGCGACGGGGGCGAAGCGCACGAGGGGTGACATTTCGAACGAGTTCTGTGCGCGTTGGTGGCTTTGCGAGGCGCAATTCTGAGTCTTGTAATTTCGATGTTGCAGAATGATAATTCTGCATTTTTATCGATGATAAGAATGGTGAGATGTTGTGATGAAGATTTTCTCGGTATTGCTATATGTTCTTTGATCGTATGATATGAACCTCAGAAAAATAGAAATAATGGAATATTTGTGTTTAGGATCTTTTGTTTCGTTGGTTCGAATTAGACAATATGATATGATATTTTTTCAACAATAAAAAAATGTAGAAACAAGTACCACGTTATTAGCGAGATAACTATTTACAAAGCTCATTCAATTTCAGTTTCGATTCATCATATAAAAACTCAATATAGGACGACCTAGTTTGATTCTATCAATTGCAAAACAAACCTACAGGTGCCATATTACATTTATTAATGAAAACTGCTACATTACGGTGATGTTTGAAATGTGAGCTTATCTAAAATCGAAATTTTAGACGAATCCGAAACATTGTAACACCAGCTTGTCCTAACTTGAAAAATACATTGATGATATACAAAATTACAAAACAGATCCTGAAATGCAAACAAATCTCGAAAATGTAAACGAAAGCTTATCATGCAAAACTATTACTATAAAAATACAGTCTATATCCTGAAAATCCCGGACGCATAGACACCCTAGGAACACCGGAACGCCTATTAACCCCGCGCATCGAGAAACGTCAACGAATAACAACATTTCGAATGCTGAAACACGATCGAATCTTCAAACTGTGAATGCAAACGCATTTCAACACATACATGCGAGGCTCGAAAATATTTTATGAGATCTGAAATAAAGCAATGCAAATACTAAACGACCATCATTCCAATAATAATAGAATTTGACAGCTGTAAATCACAACAGGTAATCGAAGCGAAAGCTTCCCTGCACTTTGAGTAGATTCAATGAGAGATGAAAGATGGGTGAGAAATGACATAAGGAAAGAGTTAATGAAGTCCGAGGACATACCTCCTGGGCGGCGGTCTTGGGCGGCAGCAGCCGGCGCCGGCGTCCCCTATCGATCTGCGAGGTCCGCGAAGCCGCGCGCTCGTCGTGCGCCTCGTCCGCCGTCCGCTGCAGCACTGGTGGCCAGCTCGAGCCGGAGCCGGAGCCGGAGGAGACTCCCGCGGCCGCCCCTAGATGGGGTGCGCCTCCGCCCCTCGCGCCCGCGCCCGCACCCGCACCCGCACCCCGCCGACGCGCCATGCCACCCTCGCGAGCGTCGGCGCCCCACGACCGTTCGCGAGCGTTATCGCCGCCCGATTGACGATGGCTAACTATTCCGTTTCGCGGTGGCGACGCCGATGTTGTCATTACGTAATGATTTCGAGTCAGACCGCCGCGAACGACGACACCGTTTCATTGCACATTCATCCAGAATAATTAAAATCTAGGATGCATCTTTCGAATTCTGCATAATCGATGTCGTTTTGCTATAATTCGAGTGGTGGTACCGTTGCACGTTCTCCGGAAACTGGAACGTCAAAAAATGAAATGTCTTAAATTTGTTTGTTGCTCACGATGGCATCATTGCAAGGTGAAAATGAAAGCTCGAGATGTTGGTGAATATTGAGATGCGTTTTGCAATTTTTCGTTTTTTGATGATTTTGTTCGCTCACGATGGCACCATTGTGCGCGGATGTTCTGGAATTTCAAGGTCTGGGATGCGTTTTCTTTGGCTTCATAAATTTCGTCGTATTGTAATTATTTTGTTTATTGCTAATGAAGACATCATACACACTTGTTTGTCTGGAAATTCTGGATTTTAAAGAACTGGGATGCGTTTTTCTGATTCGGAGTTATCGTTTTGTAATCTGTCGCTCACGGTGGTTCTATTGTGCGTTTATCTGAAACCGTAAACCGGATGTCGATTGAAATTCAAGAACAAGAACGTATCTTTCGTTAAGTTTTTATATTCTACACTATCCATGTCATAATTTTGCAATGATTTTACCTGTCGTTGATGACGACACTGTCGTATGTTCATTAGAAACCAATAGAAATTGGATGTTGATTGAAATTCGAAAATGGTCATCTGACTGTCAAGACGTTTTCAGTCCAAAAATGAAGAATTTTCGTTCAATACTTGTTAGCAAATTCGTTTTGGAGACATAAATGTCCTCTTATTGTAGAAATGATTTATGATTGATGAATTTGCATCCTCCAGAACGACAATGGTGAAAATTATGTTTCTTTTGTTTTAAAATATTAAATGAATAGCATTTGAATTATTCAAATATAATAAACATATTTTATGTGATTCATATGAAAAATAGGATATGAAATAGCTTCGTAGGTATGAAAAATAGTTTTTATATAAATCCGACCATGTTTACAAAAATAAATTTATTCAATTCGCACATATGATCTTTGATATTAAAGACAAAAACGACACATTCAAGATCTAGAATGGACATAAACATAAACAGGCAACGCGCGATGGTTATGCGGAATTTCTAATGCGTCATCTCTTTACGAACCTTAATAACGTTCTCGGAAAGTGTAAACGAGATTGTGCAAAACCCAACCCAATCCTCGAAAGTTGAGTTGGGCTAGGGTTGGAAGTCGGATGTGCATCTCTGTGGAAATATGACTCATCTGACAGAGCTACGTCATCGGAAGACTTATCGTGTCGGACGAACGGAATCGCTCATGATCTATTTTCGGTTTACCTGATAATGCAGCATTGGCAGCTCGAGTTATCGAAATTTTGATATTTTTCAATAAATAAATGTGTTCTATCACGAGTGCAATTGATAAATCTGAGTAATTTCAATTATTCTTTACTTTTTTCCTGTTAACTTAAAATTAACCCTTCTAGTACATATTACTCACTATCTCACTGATCAGTCTCTTCTTCAGCAAATACTTTCTATATTCAATATGAAAATCTTCCATTTGTGTTTGAGATAGAATATCGAACGGAAGTCTAAATTTCAATTGAAACTTCAAAAATTCCATCCGATCTACGCACACTAGATAGTTTCACACGTGCATTGGAAATGTCACAACTGTGAGCATGAGCGTGATGGAAATTCGAAGAAGTAACAAATCAATCGAGCATCGTCAGAGTCAGGTCAACGTTTCGGGACAACGAAGACATCCTGAATCAAGACCGATGACGATGGAAGGTGCATCCTTGTATGGTGATACCGGAGTCGGTGCCCAGCCAGTGGGCGGATGGGCTGTAATTGTCCGACGATCAGAACCTATCGGAGATCCTGTCTTTCTTCGTCGTCTCCGAATCGGGAAAATCGCTCTATCCAATATACGGACGTGTATTGATAAATTATCATTGGTAAGTTTGTATGTATGTATGTATGTATGTAGATACTAGAAGAAGGGACAAATGCTCTATTTTTTTTCAGAGTCTGTAGTATATTTTTTGATCGTAATAACATGTTTCTACAGCAAATGAAACAATATATCGTAAAATGCGCCAAGAAATAATGGTATGTTTCGTCTTGAAGCCATCACGACCGATTTTCTTGCATTCGAAGGTTGTTTTAAGTTGACGATAAGAATTCGCTCGTTATCTAGTAAGTGCATAAGCATATCTGCAATTCATTTGACCCATGGTCGTCGTCGTTTTCTCGACAGTACATATTATAAAATTATCAGAAGGAATTTGTGAGAACTTGCGCTTTACTTGCGATTGTGGCCTGTAACAATCTACATTTTTATTTACCACAAAGCCGTTCAGTTTTGATAACTTTCAATTGTTATTTTAGATTTCTGGTTTCAGAAATGAAGATATCTAGGATTCTCATGGACATGTGTGAACATTATACATCGCTTATCTATATTTGAATACAGAACAATATGTCCTAATAGTATCTGAAAATATTTTCCACTACATTGTCCTAACTCGATAGAACTTAAAATACGCCCCTATGAAAAAATCACAAAAAAACTGATTTTTTGATTCGTATATTGACAAAGATTTACCATTGTGCAATTGCGTTGATCAAATATGAACTTTTCATGAAAAACGTACCTATGTACGTTCATTCGATACATGAACGTACACTCATACAATTTTTCCCACACACATAAATCAAATATGCGCCTGCGTACGTACGTATGATAAGTGAACACAGCTAACCACAAAGATAACATTGCGAATCATCCGTCTAACTACTCGCAACAAATGCTCAGATGTGCACACACCATTAAAATATCCAACCCGAATATATGTATAAGCTACATTCACACAGGACCGTACTCTGTCTCACACATTCTATAATATATCTTACTATCCCCTTCGTGGCATAGAGCGAAATAGATAGATATTAAGACCCTAGAGACAGAACACTATAGAATACAAATAAGAATTTTACAGTTTTGTCAGTCGTTCGGTGTATAAAGTGACTAACTCCAGTTTTTGATGAAAAAAATGTATTTGAATTTCGATGCGCTTTTATGAATGAAATATCTTTCTTGAATGATAAAGATAAATAGCATCATATGACAAATTTTGTTTCACTATTTTTCATAATTAATCATTTGTTTTCATAATCAATTTTGTACTCTATTCGACATTCTCAGTTTATTATAAACGAAATTTGTTCGCTTACAATTTCCGAACAACGAATAATAAAATCGATCAAGAAAAATTTGAAAAACGCATCGAACACATTTCATTATTTTCCTCAACATTTCGCTTTATAAAATTAATCGTATTGTACCCTGAATGTCTCATATTACGTAAATGAGCTCATAAATGCTACGTTCACTGCACTCTATAAGCATACGTATGTCTAGCATACTCAATTTATCTGTTTACCGTACTCTACCTCTCGAAGCCCCGCCCTCAAAATTGTCATTCAGCATCGTTTTTTTTTTCTTGTTTCATAATAATATTTTTAGGGAAATCTTAAATCCACCCTAGTAAATCTTAAATCCACCCTAGCGACAGTGGCGCCACCGGTGGCTAATTGTCGAAACCGACCCAACTGTCAAACGAACTGTCAAACTAATTTTGTTTGTTCCAAGAGATTATTATACTATAATATAGTTAATGATTTATCATTATGTTTCAACAGTAATTATTGAAATTGAAAAACTTTTGGTGTCTCACTTGATTTAATAATGATTTATTGATTCCAATGATATAATGATCAATTCACTAGATTCCTCCCAAAGCTCATAAGTATATTTCAGATATAAAATGAGATTTTAGCGAGGAATGTGTATATTAGAAGCTAAGAGTGAACCGAAGTGAAATATAACATATATGTTATGTTTCACTTCACCAAGTGCTCCGCTGTTTTGAAGTGTAGGAATTTATATTCCTACACGATCACACTTCAAATCAGCAGCTTGGTTTCATCCGATTTTGCATTTAAAGCGCAGTATCCTATGAAAAGCGCATTTTTTAACAATTTCCAGAAGCAATTTGAACGATCGGTAGGTAATTTCTAGGATCTATGCAAAAATTAGCCACTAGGGGGCGCTAGTGTTTGACAGTTGGGTCGGTTTCGACAATTAGCCACCAGTGGCGCCACTGTCGCTAGGGTGGATTTAAGATTTACTAGGGTGGATTTAAGATTTCCCTATTTTTATTTTTAATAGAAAATGAACTAATTGGTGTAAACCCAGCCGTATGGGGAGACTGCGACTTGGAGGAGAGCGTGCGTACGTACCACGATCGACTGCTTTGAGAGCGTGACGTCACCGGGTCCCGGCCGGATGACGGGGGGCCTCCGCCCCCGGGCCCCCGGTGACGTTGCTCCCGTTATCCTCCATTACGTTCTTCTTCTTTGCGTCCGATCGTTAGCCACCCCCTTCGGCAGATAGCCATGGGATTTCCTGCACGTGTACGCGATCGGATCCGATCCGTTCGAATTGCATCCACGAATGGGATTACGCATTTTTCAGCACGTGCTAGAATCGCTTTGAAGGATTCGTTGCGAATGCTTTAAAATTAGACGACGCAGATAGAACGGTTCGGTTTTATTTCAATCAATTAAGACGATTGCGTTTGAATTGCATCATTGAAATAGTTTACTCTTGCTTAAATTTCATATGACTAAAAAGGTCAATGGGTACAAGTGACATTTTTGTCGAAATTATGCACAGGAATCGTTTCTATGTACGCTCATTTATTGGGTGGCAAAAGGATATAAACGAATTCGGAACGTGTGCCGAGATATATCATCAAATCAATCAGCCTCCTCCTAATATGTTCAACTTTGAACGCGCTTTTTTTGAAATCACCACGATATTACTTGTACCCCTCGGCCTTTTCAGTCATCATATAGTATTATGAAATCTTTTTTTAGTATATTTCGTTTTGTTTAGGATGAAAATATTTGATTAGAATATGAACTGCAAGTGTATTGTATTTTATCATCAAATCGTACAGATGATTGAGTCAAATGTTTAAAGTGATTCAATTTAGTTTAATATGGTTAAGTTACATGCATTACGCATATGCGATTGAATATGTATCTAATCTGTAAATGCGTTTTGATATTTTCATTATGTGTATTATATTATGGAATTCACTTAACAGCAATTCAACGAACGATATGGGTGTGTATAGTGACTAAAGTTTGGTGAAGTTTTGTTTAGTTTAGTGAATATCGAAAGAAAATGTCGATACGTTCAAAATAAACGGGGAAGTCTCTTGAAATTTTGAAACCTGATTTCCAATATCTAAAAAGGTTCCAGTAGGTAAAGTGAAAATGTATATTTTTGAGATGTCTCGTCGAAATCTTTACTTCTATAAATAATAATATATTAATATTTTATTAACAGGTAGAAAATTTATATGAAAATAATCCAAAGAATGGAAATAAAATACGCAATCTCACGTCGTATCGCCCACGTACAACAGCAGGGTTAAATATTAAGGGTAGCAAAGTAACAACCCTCAGTTTTAGCCTTTGGCGAACGCAACTCGTTACATAGCAACGTAGCTCTCGTTCGTCATTTCATAATCTTTAACTATGTAATACATTGGAACATTTCTATCTCGTTAAATTGAATTGAGCAGAGCTTTCGTATCGAATCAATATTCTCATAATATTGATTATATGTATTTTTTAGAAGAACTGGTGAATGTAGACTGTAAATTGAAATCGATGGGTAGATGTTCACAGAAGCAAAAATAAATATTTAGTTTAGAATAGATGATACATATTATCATCCATAGTCAATCACCGTAAATATGTGCACAATTCATTCGTCAAATACAAGTTTATTTATTTACACAATGCTGTTTATACAATTTACACAATGTGCTACGAATATTTTATAGTAAAATGAAAAAAATCATAGAAATACTAATAATTCCTCAAAGTGAAACACAATACTCTGTGATTAATGTGAATATGATGACACTTTCTCCGCTAATCCGAACTTCAACCCCAAGAACACTAATCAATACTGATTATACAGTTGTCAGTGTACATCTGTTTCTCAGCAATACTGCATACTTTTTTCCCATATTGCTATAATCAGATGGAAATTGCTTTTATATGCATTCAATTGCAATTGAATTGATTTAACTAGGGTAACCATTCATCTTGGATTTTTCGGAACTAGACAATTTTCCAACGCATCCTTCACGAATTATACGAAATGTATCTACTACGAACATAACGATACATCTAATTAGAGCTTGTTTTCACGAGTATAATATCAAAACAGATTTTAATCAAATTAATAATTTCTATAATAAATTTCTTATTGATCAATATGAAACATAGCGATTCCAATAATCGTCACACGTTGGACTCGCGTGAGATTTCACGTAGATATTGCTGATTCGGATGGCCATATTAAGTTTCGTATCAATACATATAATACACATTGATACAAATACAAATATGTGTTCACACCACTCGTATATATGACTCAACCTGTTGATACACAATTATGTCAGACGTCTGAAGCCGACGATTTTGTTGACGAAGCCGATTGTTCGCTTTAATGAATAGACACTCGTCGAGGATTGGAATTGCTCCGAGACTCGGGTTGTGTTTTCGCCAAATGCACCACTAGACATTCCATCGGAATGAGAACTCATATAACTGAAAGTAGATTTTTTTTAAATGCCGATTGCTTTCAAATGTGCCGCTATTAAAAAATATATCAAATATTATATGTACATATGTTACAGTTAAATTGTATCTGAAATATCAAAAAATAAAAGTGACCCAAAATTCAGTTAGGTTGGATTAAATAAATCACATTTCCATTTTATGTTGAGAAATACTCTTAGGTGTCTTAATAGAAAACTGGAGTTGTTCGGAAGAGAACTTTCTTTCGAAAAAGTAAGAAAATAACAAATTATTATCTGCGCACTATTGAAGCATCTTATCTTCACAAGATTTCATATGATGTTGATACGATAGACATTCAAAAATCGATTTAATTTTCCTTGTTCGAAAATTATGCTAGATGGAATATTTAAAGAATAAACATGTCTGACGTTGCATAAAAATCCCTTATTATTACTGTCTTTATCTATACGTACAACTTTATTTAGTATATTAAAACTTTATTTAAATCAAAATGAAATGAAACTTGTTAAAAATTCGAATTATACTTGCTAACATAGATATATTCGGTTACTTGTGAAATCGATCAGAACTAAAAAAAAACAAATCCAACCTAACTTCCCACTTCAAATCAACTCAACCCATCAACTGCAACGCCGATAAACAATCTACCCGACAAACACGAAAATTCCCAATCACAAATCGACTCAATAAAAATACAAATTCACTAGTAAAATCACCATTCCACCCACATAAAAAAAAACTCACCACATTCGACACACCCTGTCAAGAAGACCTCCGGGAATGTCAATCTCGCGAGCCAACCGCAAAACAAGAGCGAACATGACCTGATTCCGCCGCCGAGCTGGACTCGTGTTATGTCCGTGTCAGCAGATGGAACACACGCTATCCTCGAAGAGAGTGTCATCTCGAGCACGATACGCCGATCCTGACACACACCAGCTAACGTGTATGGAACGGGGGTGGCAATCTCACCCTCTTCATGGGGTGGTGGCCAGCCCGGGCTGGAAACGGCTGTCCAGCCCGCGAAGGAGGGCGTGGGTGTTGGCCGCGTCGGAGATGAAATGCTGAAGGCCGCTGGAGGATATTGTGGGCTGGAGACGCTGGAGGGACTCGGGAGGAGTTCGGGCCTGGGAAGAATTCCATTTTTTCGATGGAGCGTGTTTAGTTTGTCTGTGATGCTGAGGAAATCAATATCGCGCCACATTGTTGCGAGTGATTGGAAACGCGGTAGATCGACTCTGCTGGTGGGGTGATTCGTTCAGATTTCAGGATATTCGAATCGAGCCGAATTTTATTGAATATATTTTTTTATGTAATAATCTTTGAAATTTTATTAGAGTGGGATAGAAGATTAACACGAAACTGAACATAACTTGATCCAAAACGTAACTAGACTCATTGTCAACCGAACCTAATACGTAAAGTTTCGCGTCAATAATCTGCTCCACAAATAATATACTTATGAGTTAAATACCATTTTTAAAGATTGATTTTTTATTCATCGCTTACCAATTTGACAATCGATTTAACAAAATTGATTTCTATGAATATTGAACTAAATTAATTTGGAATGTGTAAATTGTGAGATATTCAAAAATTTAATACGATATCAGCCCTTTGTTTCCGCGTATCATATCGAGTATAATGAGATCATCTTTCTGAAATAGCGCAAACGTTATTTTGTAAAGCTAAACGATGACGATTTTGACGATTACGTTATCTATTAAAAAAATGCAACACGCTTCAATATGATAATTCGAACAATACGAACATTTCGACTTATTATGAATTTATCGCATAATTTCATATTGCAACAACTTTAACCTTCATCGAAATTTGCGCACATTCGTTAACTTTCAGCTCGAGAGAAAAAATTCAAAAGCTCAACTTTCAGACATTTTTCACATTTTCGCTCCAACACCGACCGAATTAACATTCACAAACTATGTTCTAATATAAAATACGTCGTTTTTTTTCAATTTCGCAACCGATTCGCCTCTCGATCGCGTTTTATCTACGAACAATTCTCGCAGATAAAGCGACCGCGTCCTCTTCAGATAGCACCAACCATATCGCGATACGATCGCAAGAAAAGATTTCGCATCGAAGCCAAACACATCGTCAGCCGTGAAATAAGCACATGAAATGTACATATATGTACATGTATAGCCACGAATCGAAAACGCTTTTTCGTTCGCAGGGACGCCATGGGATCGATCGAAGGAGGAGAAGGTCGTGGCGAGAGAGCGTCCTTCCAGCCAAGGATATCCTCGCGAAGGACGAAGCCAGGTCAAGGACTGTCCGAAGGGCGGGACGACCAGCCATTAAAATATGTCGGCCATTTTGATCGACGCGTTTATGTTAATAGTTTACATTTTGCACGATTCAACTTTATATGAAAATGTTTTGAAGTCGTGGTATTGGATAGTGATTGGTATTATGGTCGATCTAACTCGATAACTTTATCAATGTGACATAAAATCTAACCTAACCCTAGAAGTGCTATAGCTTTGATATAATCACCCTCTAATGAATTCGTTGAGCTTTATGCTGAAATACACTTCAATAATTGATTGCACAAAATTATTTCTTTTTCATATTTTAACTTGTTATTAATATAAAATGTTAGCTATTTCTGGATTTAAGTTGAATTACAAGTGCTTCCAGCTTATTATTCACCTCGAAAAATCAAGAATTGATATTTGCTAGTAGTATAAAATGCAATTATGTATATTTCTATGAAAATATTCCATTCAGTATCTACGACCATACATTGTAAAAATAATGATAAATTCAATACTTAAACCATCAATTATTGTACTCATAATATGCGATTGAATGCAATTGTATCAACAATAATATAAAGCGACGCAAATTCAGCATCAGCAGTCACAGACATACGCAATTAGCTATTATGTATTAAAGAAGTACATACACTAAGATTCGATCGAATTTACTATTTATTTAATTTATTGTGTATCTATTTCTGAAAATAAACACAATATTGATAAATCACACTTGCACGAGTTCTACGCGATGGAAACATCTATCAGAAATAAACACAATGGAGATATTTAAACGATGTCTATTTAAAGGCTCGATGGTGGCTCTATACGGAAATATATCGATCGAAGTGGTATATTTTCTCGAGGGTCGTTCTTCGGCTTTCCTTCCTTCTTGTCGGATGTCATTTTGATAGACGGGACTTGATGTTCTCGATGTCGACGATCCCCTTTTACAAATTTCTCAGAAAGACAAGAAGAACATAGGGGTTGAGAATATACGCTCATATATTATACTTTGCATATTTTTTTCAATCTATATCCCTTATGAATCTTTAAATACGATACGAAGCATATGCAATCCGATCAGATGATACGTGGAGTGAAAAAGAGTTTCAAGTCCTAAAATTAAGATTTTCATCAAGCATATGAGTAATCTTTGCTCACAATTCTAATTGTAAGTGCAATTGGGTCGAATCACATCTATGTATTGAACAATCACGAAATCACTTATTAAGGAATCGATTCGCGATATTATAAACATTAAAGTCCACGTACGACCTTATCACAGCTGATGAGTTAAGGTGATATAGATAAGTCGCCTCGTGCAAACGCATTTAGCAAGAATGTCTGAACGAATTGCATAAGAGTAGTATTTTAGGCGATAATTGTGATGTCGGAGTAGTAGGACTCCCTGAAGACAAACCTTCGTCTAGCAATAAGACCGATGTCGTAACATCAAGATGGATCGCTTATATTGTTTCAATGTATCTCGACTGTTTGAATTGCGTTTGGTCACCAGACTCGTGAGGTCATCCGATGAAGTTAACCTGTCAGCATTGGGAACGATCAATACTCTTCTGCGGGATTCGATGATTGTGTTATATATGTTGCAGATATATGTATATGGATAATTATTCAACAGCATTATAAATATATTTTTCAAATATTTCATTTGTGGGTTTTAAAAAGTTCATATGTTTTCTTTTTAGATTTTTTTCTTAAGTGAAAATCTTCGATATCAATCGTGATAATGCAACAAGTGAAATAAATATGATGTTGAAAATACATATTGAAATTTTACACCTGATGACATCTATGGAAAGTATTTAAAAAATGTTTTCTTATTATGGCAATGCTAAACAAATTTCGGTAAAGCTTTGCA